>JASPKZ010009655.1:0-50000 GCA_030220185.1 Diploptera punctata | reverse complement strand
TCATTCTTTCGACCAAGGTACTTTTTTCGTCTGGCTTATCACCTTCGACCAGTCCGGCATGGGTAACCCTATCGGTAGCAATGCTACCGCCGGCATAGCTCTCAGGATCATTTAAGCACGCAAGCCACTCCACCACGACAAGGTAAAGATACAATGGAGGTTCTACACTTCCCATACCCGAAATATGTATGTATTATATTTATTTATTCAATAAAGATTGGATAGTAGTTAGGGACATAGAGCAGACCCGCGGATAAGGGCATTATGCCCGAGGTAACCCGGAGGGGTGATGGTGGGGCTCTAAATAAAAATGAAAAATAAATATTCTCACATACACACAAACAAGCACTAAACACACCGTCACATACACACGCACACTAACACACACACACACACACACACACACACAAACAAACAAAACACACTTTATTTTAATTTTATGTAACAACAACACACTACAAATACCCGAATTGTATATTTATTATGTATTTCAATAAAGATAAGATATAGATAGGGCAATAGAGCAGACCCGGGGATAAGGGCATTATGCCCGAGGTAACCCGGGGGGTGGTGGTGGTGGGGCTCTAAATAAAAAAATTAAAAAAAATATTCTCATAAAATTTACCAATTAATAAAAGAACTTTGCAGCCGGGAATTAATTAAACAACTTTCAAAAATAAAATTTTAAGACAATTGTTATACCGTTGTGTTTGCATGCAGGAAAATAAATATTTTAGTATGACGATTGCAAAAACTGTTTATAATTTATCACTCTCTGGATTTGTTTAATGAAATTTGTGGTAGGAAAAACTGAGCGTTTAATGAAGAATTGGGATGGAGATCGGAAGAAGTTTCACGTCGAGAGGGAAAGCAGAGAACGATTTGTAACGGCTTATAAGCTTGAGAACCAGTGATGGGATCTATTTTTCATGCGAGGACCCCCAGGGCGATGTGCTGCTACCGTCCCAAGGAAACTGGATACTCGAGGCGAGCTGCCAAGATGGGATCGGGACTCATTGCATCAGTGTCCCGGGACTCTCACTTCTCTTGTAACTTTTCTCATTAAAATATTGTAGTCGTGAATCTACTTATTGCATAAAATCACTATAGCTTAATCATTCCATAATAAAATCCAGTGTCATTTCACATAAACTCTTCAGTATTTTTATTCCTTCATTTTAACAGTCTCCAAAATTTCATTACCCAGATTGTAGATCTCAAAATACGAATAAAGAACAGAACGAAGAATTTTGTAATTTTTTAATTTATCAGAGTCGAATGGCACACAGGTTACACCCTGATTCACAATATTTTAAACGACTATTTAACTCGTTCCCCAAAAGGGAGTCAATGACCAATCATGTTTCAATGAATTTTCTTTTACAATCAATCACAGTCGTGTTTCACTTCCATATTTATCGAATTCTGTTTACCAAAATAGTAAAAGCTCCTCTTTTTTTATTATCCTGTAGAGGTCAGAGCATTATTTTGCAGTGACTGACTCTCCAACAAATACATTGAACGTAGCAAGTAATGAACAAATAACTACATATTTGATAATTGTGTTTTTAAATAATGATTTTACTGAGTTGCTTCCTAAAAAATAAATAATAACCTATAATGTTGGATACAACGGTCCCCGAAATCATATGGCCATCATCATCCTTATCATTATTATCATCATTCTTCGCCGGTGTGGAAAGCAACAGGAAGCTACCACACCTATAATTCCCTAGTAAAGCTGCAAGCATAGCATGAAAATGCTATGATTGCAGTGAAGGACTTGCCTTCGGGCAGAATTACTATGGATGGAATGTAGGATATAATATACAGTTTGATGTGTTACATTTTATCTCCACTAGGATGCATTCTTACAATATTGCGATATTTGACAATAAATAATATGACCAAGTTGCAGTGGATGAACAAATAAAACATAACCAAACATTTCTAGTTTGTTTTCAAATACCGCCGTTTACATTAAATGTATAAATATTTTAAAATAACTATAGTTAAATAATGATTTGTGAGTAAACAATTTAATTTCATTCGTTAAATAGTCCTAACAAATGCCACTCTTGATTTCCAAAACCTCTAGATAAATTGGAAATCACTCGTGGCATTACTTATGACAATTTAATTACTGTACATTTTGATTACTGCATACAAAGTGAAAGTAATATAAGTGCGCAGATTTTAAGTAAATTAAGCTGATGATGTAGTATTATTAGGCGATAGCAAGGAGATACATACTAAGGGCCAACACGTACATTCTATTGAGTAACACTAAGAAAGAGGAACTGGAAGTAAACATCAACAAAACTAAATATATGTTCGCAAATAAAAATACATTAAATAGGCTAAAGCAAATAGACAGTTAATGATAAATGAGGTAAATTTTGAAGAAGTGGCTGAATTCAAATACCTAGAAACAATAAATACAAATAGAAATGAGATCCACAAAGAGATTAAACATAGGCTTAATTCTGGAAAAGCATGCTATTATGCATTACAAGGAATCTTTTCGTTCCAACTTAACTAAAAAATGTTAAACTGAAAATATATAAAACTGTATTTCTCCCATTTATATTATGTGGAAGCGAAACATGGACTTTTACTTTAAGGGAGGAGAAAATATTACGAGTATTTGAGAATAATGTTGTTAGGAAAAATTTTGGTCTAAAGATAGGTGAGCAGACAGGTGAATGGAGAAGACTACATAACAGAGGGCTACGTGATCCTTACAGGAAACCAGATATAATAAGTGTTATGTCTCGCAGACTGCGATGGGAAGGGCATGTGGCTCGAATGGGGAATGTTAGAGCTGGACGGAAGCTTCTTGTAGGAAAACCAGAGGGAAAGACACAATTGGTAGACTAAGAATGGGGTAGAAAAATAACGTTAACCATGATTTGAAGAACTTAATTTATACAGGGATGCTTGGAGCAAATTAGCTCAGGATAGGGGTTTGTGGAGAACTGATGTCCGCACGGCCATGAACCTACGGGTTCGATAGTGCCAGTGAGTTAGTTATATAAAGTAGAATCTTAGGAGCTTTTAAATTTTTCATAGTTGAATGTCATACAGTGTTGCAGTGAATCACAATGTTTTAATACATAGGCTAATTTTATTACTCTACGTTTTGATTACCGTATACAGAGTGGAAGTAATATAGGCCTAAGTGCATAGAATTTACGTATGAATTTCACGTAGTAAATATCATAAAATGCCTTATACATTTTTGGCTGCAGGTGTACAGTATTCGCAAAAAAGTTGTATTTTCTTTCAGAAATTTATTGAAGTTTTTTTTTATAATGATGCCGATATTGGTCTATTTTTCACAACTACATAGGAGACGTGAAAGAGAACAACTTGTTCCCTTTAGTATTTTTCAGCAAAGTGTGTATTATGCACCTGCAATGTTGCCAAATTTCCCATCTGTAATGTCAATAATTTTTTTTATTTATATAATTTGTGCTAAAGTAGACCATGGGATCAAAAAATAACAAAATAAAAAATATTTCATTTCACATCACCTATGTACTGTGTGAAACTCAGGTATACACTCGCCATCATTATAAAATTGCCTAACTTGAGCCCCAAAACTTAAAATTTTCCCTATACATATTACATCCACCCCATAAGCCTTTATTAGTTTTAATATTTTTTTAATTAAAACTTGTCGGTAGAATTATTTTAAACTTTGCTTCACGCACATACTTTTTTGATCATACAATATGATGAAAGGCCACCCCGAATGTGTGAGCAGCTCAATCCATTGCCTCCTCCGAGACAACACGAACGATCAGTATCAAACACACCATTCTCTAACACATTCATACTAAACGTGGTGAACATAATAATTATTGTTATAACAGCCATACGATGTTTGGGCACATTTTGGGATTAAGTTCCTCTCACTTTTGTTTTACAGGTGAGCAAAATTCTAAAAGAAAAATTATTACAATAATAATTAACTAGCTAACTCACTGGCACTATCGAACTCATAGGTTCATGTCTGCGCGGACATAAGCTCTCCATATTTCCCTATCCTGAACTAGAGTTTTCCAATTATACCCTGTATAATCTACTTCCCACAAATAATGGTCAATGTTATTCTCCTACTTCAATCTTGGCCTACCCACTGGGCGTTTTTCCTCTGGTTTTCCTACAAGAAGCTGCCATGCCCCTCTATCATTCCCCATTCGTGCCACATTTCTTGCCTATCGCTGTCTACGAGACCTAAAAGTTCTTAATATATCTAGTTTCAATATCATGTAGCTCACACTATTATGTAGCATTCTCCAATCGCCTGCCGTTTTTCTTTGTCCAAAAATTCTCGTAAGAACTTTTTTCTCAAATGCTCGTAATTTTTATCCTCCCTTAAAGTGAAGAGTTCATGTTTAGCAACCATATAATATATTTGGAATACATCCATAAATAGTAATTCTGCCCGAGGGCAGGTCTTTCACTGCAATCATAGCATTTTCATGCTATGCTTTGCAGCTTTACTAGGGTGTTATAGGTGTGGTAGCTTCCCGTTGCTTTCCACACCGGTGAAGGATGATGATGTTAATGATAAGGATGATGATGGCCGGATGATTTTCGCGGACCGTTGGGCCCTAAGCTTCCTGATATTTGTCTTACAGGTGAGGAAGAACTCCGAAAAAAACCTCACCCAGGAGCCTGTCCCAACAGGGAATCGAACACGGACCCGCTGTGTGACAAGGCACCACGCTACCTCGAGACCAAATAATAAAGTTCATACATTTTCAGTTTAATGCTTGTTTTAAGGAAGCTGAGACGACAATAGTCCCTTTAATGTAGGCCTTTAGTAGCACGCATTTCCAGAATTGAGCCTATGTTTAATTTCTTTGTGTATCGCATTGATATTAGTAATTATTGTTCTTAAGTATTTGAATTCAAGCATTTCTGCAAATTTCCCTCATTTTTCATTAACTCTCCATTTCCGTCATATAATATATTTCAATGAGTAAACATATAGGCCTATTTAATTTTATTGATGTTTACTTCCAGCCCAAATTTATTACTGTTATTCTACCAGTTGTATTATATGGATGCGAAATATGGACTCTTATTTTAAGGGAGGAAAGGAGATTACGAGTATTTGAGAATAAAGTTCTTAGGAAAATTTTTGGACCAAAGAGAGATGAACAGACAGGTGAATGGAGAAGACAGCATAACAGTGAAGTACATGGTCTTTATAGGAAGCCAGATATAATGAGAACAGTTAAGTCTCGTAGACTGCGATGGGCAGGACATGTAGCACGAATGGGGAGTGAAAGACGTGCATGGAAGCTCCTTATAATAATAATAATAATAATAATAATAATAATAATAATAATAATAATAATAATAATAATAATAGCTTTATTTTACCTGGCAGAGTTAAGGCCTTAAGGTCTTTTCAACCACTCAACCAGGTTTAAAAAAATACAAACAAAAAAATAGTCTTAAATCTAAATTACAATATATAGGCCTACATAAACGATTACAAGTTATGAATACAATACAATTAATATTTATAATGTATTTTGATTTCCTCTAAATTTAACGAATTAAATATATAATATGTACAAGATATATAAAAAAACGAGGAAAATATGAATGACATAGTATAAAATTAAAGGAAAACCAGAGGGAAAACGCCCAGTTGGTAGACCAAGAATGAGGTGGGAGAATAACATTAACTATGATTTGAGGGAAATATATTATACAGGGGATGATTGGAAAACATTGGCTCAGGATAGGGATGTATGGAGAGCTCATGTCCGCGCGGCCATGAACCGACGGATTCAATAGTGCCAGTGAGTTAGTTAAATGTTACTCAATTATTTTGATAAAGTAGGTAAGTTAAAAGTTAAAGAGATAAGGTATTTTCTGTCAAAACTAATTTTTCGTGCTTTTTTTAGAACCAATAAACCTCTTTCTATTGTAATATATCAATACTGGAATTTAGATTTAGATTTATTTAGCCTGGTGGAGTTAAGGCCATGTGGCCTTCTCTTCCACTCACCAGGACACATATGTTACATATAAATACAAAAAATTACAATAATAGTCATAAGTAATGCCACGAGTGATTTCCAAATTATCGATAAATTCACGACTCACGAAGTGAGGAGTGAATTTATCTAGAGAATTTGGAAATCAAGAGTGGCATTTGTTAGGACTATTTAACGAATAAAATTAAGCTGTTTACTCACAAATCATTATGAAACTATAGTTATTTTAAAATATGTATATATTTAATGTAAACGGCGATGTTTGAAAACAAATGAGAAACGATAGGTACACTTCATCTGCTTCTTTTGTTTTATCACTGCAACCAGATCATACTATTTATTGCCAAAGGAACGCAATATTGTAAGAATGCTCTCTAGTGGAGAAAAAATGAAACACATCAAACTGTATAATAATTCATTTCTGATGTAATATGTAAATATGACAATTATTTTTTCTGGATTGTAACCTGGGAAAAAATACATTTAAGAAAGTGCAAACAGTGGTTTCTTTTTTTGGTGGTATAAGCAATTGTACAAATGTTTTTATATTAACTCCCGCATGTGGCATGAGTTGACATTCATGCACTATATATACAATCTGGTAGCCGTATTTCTTGCAGACTCAGTCACTGCAAAATAATGGTCAGACTTGTTCAGAATATTAAAAAAGAGGAGCTTTCTTTAATATGGTAATTATAACACTGATAAATTTTTCGTGAAACACGACTCTGATTGGTTGTAAAACAGAAATCATTGAAACGTGATTGGTCATTGACTCCCATTTGGGGCATGAGTTAAATAGTCATATTAAACAATTAATTATCTGTAAAATTGAATAATAATGAAAATAAAGTTTAATAATACAATGAAATTAAATAGATTTAAAATTAAATTAATGATAGAATGAATACAGAAAGGAATAACAACTCGAATCTACTATACATAAAAAGAAAAGAAAGAAAAAAATACAAAGAAAGTAATAAACTGCAATGAATTAATCTATGCTTTTTATACAAGGCATTAGGTAAATATATTAACGTACCTTAAATCTTAAATCTAAATTCACTTATTGCATTAAGTTACCGTCAGGAGATAGAATAATTGGCTAGCCCGGGCTTAGAAAACTAGTTTACAGGGAGCGGTCTCAATAATATTCATAAATGAGTTTAAATGATTTCTTCGCTACAAGGAATATTGAGGCTGCACTATGATTTAAGTCGTAACGATAAATATTTTGAGATTTTGCTACCCGGAAGTCAAGGCGCACGCGAGTACCTCAGGCAGTGCCATCATTTCCGGTCACGATATTAATTTAAGGGGTACCTCACAAACAAAATGCTAAGTAACGACAAAGGTTGTAGCGTGTTCCTCAGATTAAGTTTAACTCCTACGCCCTCATTTAGCAGTTATCTAAGTCGTGTAAAATGCTCCTTCACCAATCTCACTGATCAGATGGTTTATTATCACTGGGTCCCAGGAAGATTTATCATAAGTAATGCCACGAGTGATTTCCAAATTATCGATAAATTCACGACTCGCGAAGTAAGGAGTGAATTTATCTAGGGAATTTGGAAGTCAAGAGATGCATTTGTTAGGACTATTTAACGAATAAAATTAAGCTGTTTACTCACAAATCATTATTTAACTATAGTTATTTTTAAATATTTATATATTTAATATAAACGGCGATGTTTGAAAACAAATGAGAAACGATTGGTACGCTTCATTTGCTTCTTTTGTTTATCACTGCAACCAGATCATATTATTTATTGCCAAAGGATCGCAATAGGCCACGCCGTAGCGTAGTGGATAAGGCACTGAGCTACAAGGCAGAGGGTCGAGTGTTCAAGTCCCGTTGGGGTCAGAATTTTTAAACTGACCCAAACCCTCTGGCGGCACCATGGCCCTGGGGTCGACTCAGCCTCTAACGTAAATGAGTACCAGACGCTTGTTCTGGGGGTAAAGGCGGCCGTCACGCAGGGCTGACAACCCGGCTGACATAAAATGCCGATTGTCTAGAAAAAGTGGGAGCCTTTAACCTCCTACTACCCCAAGGGTCTCCGGGCCTGTTGTGGGATCACAGTTAATAAATTCGGGACGAAACAAGATTGTGATTGGTTGTAAATAAAAAATCATTGAATGTGATTGGTGATTGACTCCCATTTGGGGCATGAGTTAAATAGTCAGTATTATCTGACCTGATTTACGAAGACAAACATTTTATATTGACAATTTATTTTGTATCAATATTATTTCTCGACATTTAAGAAGAAATAGATCCACATGAAGGGCTTAATTTTTAGATATTTATTTGTTTAATAGGAATAATCCATAATATATTGTTTCTCCTTCAACCCACAGTGATTTGTCGCCAGAGGTTCCTGTCTATAGCATCTTCTTCCCTCAAATATCTAGCTTCCATACTTCTCCTCACTCCATGTATCCAACGTTCTCTAGGTCTGCCTCTTCCACTTCTTCCATTATCTTTCCAATCAAGGATCTTCTTTGGTATTCTACATTCTTCAATTCTTATGAGGTGTCCATACCATTTCAAATGCTTTTCTTCTGTTGATTGAGCCACAGCTAAGGGTGGTCGACTTTAGCTCGTTAATAGATAAATAATAGAGAATTGATAAATATCTACTTTTTAAAAATAAAATTAGATATTTATCAATAAAAAAGTAGATATTTATCAATTATCTATTATTTATCTATTGACTAGTTAACCCGGCTACGTTTCGCTGTGGCTCAATCTGATATAAAATGAATGGGATAGTAAATAAAATTATTCTAGGCAACATATCCATCCATAGTAATTCTGCCCGAAGGCAGGTCCTTCACTGCAATCATAGCATTTTCATGCTATGCTTGCAGCTTTACTAGGGAATTGTGTAGGTGTGGTAGCTTCCCGTTGCTTTCCACACCGGTGAAGGATGATGATGATGGTAATGATAAGGATGGTGATGATGATGATGGCCATATCGTTTGGGCCTTAAAGTTTTCCTGACATTTGTCTTACAGGTGAGGAAAAACCCCGATAAAAACCTCACCCAGAAAAACTGCTCCGACCGGGGATCGAACCCGGGCCCGCTGCGTGACAAGGCAGCACGCTACCTCTAGACCACAGCGGTGGACTTATGGAACATATAATCACCGAGAAAACATAATTCAATTCAATACCTGCCTTGCATTGCTGTGGTTGTGTGAATTTAAATGAAACTAAGAAAATAGATTTCTTCCACAGAAAATAGTTTTTATAGTAGGAAGCTAACGGATTGATTATATTTTAGTTATACGTTTTCTGAAAAACAAAAACAAAGATCAGGCGGTTTACCGACTCTTAAGCATGCGACGTATAATTGCCCATGAGAGAAGCCATCATCATCATCATCAGCGTCAAGGATTAGACTTGCTGGTCTGTTCCGATCTCATGTTAGAATTGGTCTATCCATCTTTTACTGGGTCTTCCAACTTTCCTTCTTCCGAGTTGTTTTATAATAAAAAATCTGTTTCGGAAATCTATTGATATCCATTCTATTGATGTGGTCCATCAATTCATCTCTGTATTGTGTAATTCTATCTAATAGTTTGAGTAGCGTAGTGGTTAAGGCACTGAGCTACAAGCCGGAGGGTCGAGGGTTCAAGTCCCGTTGGGGTCAGGATTTTTAAACTGACCCAAACCCTCTGGCGGCACTATGGCCCTGGGGTCGACTCAGCCTCTAACGGAAATGAGTACCAGACGCTTGTTCTGGGGGTAAAGGCGGCCGTCACGCAGGGCTGACAACCCGGCTGACATAAAGTGCCGATTGTCTAGAAAAAGTGGGAGCCTTAACCTCCTACTACCCCAAGGGCCTCCGGGTCTGGTTGTGGGATCATTTTACTTTACTTTATATTGAGAAGACTGCATAACACTGAATTAGATGGTCTTTATAAGGAGCCAGATAGCCTATAATGAGAACAGTTAAGTCTCGTAGACTGCGATGGGCAGGACATGTGGCACGAATGGGGAATTTAAGACGTGCATGGAAGCTTCTTTTAGGAAAACCAGAGGGAAAACGCCAAGTTGGTAGACCAAGAATGAGGTGGGAGAATACTATTAACTATGATTTGAGGGAAGTAGATTATACAGGGGATGATTGGAAAACATTGGCTCAGGATAGGGATGTATTGAGAGCTTATGTCCGCGCGGCCATGAACCTACGGGTTAGATAGTGCCAGTGAGTTAGTTAGTTAGTTAGTTTGAATATATTCAGTTCTCTTCGTATATCCTCACTTCGCCTTTGATCCATTATATTGAAGATAATATTTGGACATTTCAGTAAAAAAACAATTAACTGTGCGATCGTTTCACTCAGTTATATATAAACCATTAGGCGAGGTGAAAAATCTCGACTTAAGAGTCGATTTCAAAACAAAGCCTAAACCAGGATCACGATTTTATAGTTTCATAGCTTCCATTACAATATTGACTGCAATATTAATAACTTATGATTTACTTTCTTACTCACTGGCACTATCGAACCCGTAGGTTCATGGCCTCGTGGACATAAGCTCTCCATACATCCCTATCCTGAGCTAATGATTTCCAATCATTCGCTGTATAATCTACTTCCCTCAAATCATAGCTAATGTTATTCTCCCACCTCTTTCTTGTTCTACCGACTGTTTTTGTAATTGTTAGCAATAGATTTTCAATTTTTTGTGTCACGGCAACAATAAAAATAATAAAACCATCCATAGTAATTCTGCCCGAGCGCAGGTCTTTCACTGCAATCATACCATTTTCATGCTATGTTTTGCAGCTTTAACAAGGAATTACAGGTATGTTAGCTTCCCGTTGCTTTCCACACCGGTGAAGAATGATGATAATGATGGCGGGATGATTTTTGGGGACGGTTGGGCCCTAAAATTTCTGACATTTGTCTTACAGGTGAGGAAAAACCCCGAAAAAAACCACACCCAGGAGTCTGTCCCTACCGGCAATCGAACCCGGGCCCGCTGCGTTACAAGGTTGCACGCTACCTCGAGACCACAGCGGTGGACTATAACAGAACCAATGGAAATATAATGGCACTGAGCATCAACCCTATATGCAGGCTTCAAAAACGCATACTATTAAAACAAAAGGGAGAAATTATGTACGTACCGTAGTATCCTTCTGGAGTTAGGAATTCCTCAAATAAAATATAATTCTTTATGATACTGACGGCCAATACGCACACACCATTGAATAACACTAAGAAATTGGGACTGAAAGCAAATATCATTAAAACTAAATATATGGTCACACATAGAAATGCATTATGTAATGGAAATGGACAACTAATGAAAATTATAGAAATTTTGAGGAAGTGGCTGAATTCAAATACATAGGAACAATAATCAAACAATAGGAAATACATACACAAAGAAATTAAACATTGGCTCAATTCTGGAAATGCGTGCTATTATGCTTTAGAGACGCTTTGACGTCCCAACTCCTTTCAAAAAAACTGGAAAATATATAAATCTATTATGCTAAAAACCGTTTATATTATATGAATGCGAAACATGGACTCTGACTCTAAGGGAGGAAAGGAGATTACGAGTCATGTGAGAATAAAGTTTCTAAGGAACATTTTTGAACCAAAGAGGAGTTGAACAAGACAAGGGGGGAAAATGGAGATACTACTTACCAGTGAACTATGTGGTCTTCATAGGAAGACCAGGTATAAGAAACACACAGTTAAGTCTCGTAGACTCATGATTTGAGGGAAGTAAATGTATACATGGAATAATTGAAACACAAAAAGAAATATCCCCTAGGAACAGGGATGTCTGGAGTGCTTATGGTCCGCGCAGGCCATGAAGTTACGTACGGGTTCGATAGTGCCAGAGCGTTAGTGTGTGATTATATATCTTGGATATTTACAGATATAAATAGTGTGAATTGGATGGCCCGTCCCGCCGGCATATAATCCATAAACATTTGCATAAATTAATATTTCAATTGATATTAATTAAATAACAATAAAGCTTAGTTTTTATTTGGTTTTTTCATATTTAATTAAGATATAATTATTAGATAGAATTTACCAAAACAGCTGTTCCACTCAATGATTATCTTGATAAATATGACAATCAATAAAAGACTAAGTTTTATTTTTATTTAATTAGATGGATATGGATTTTCATCAAGTAAACAACACCCAACTCAATTGATTATTTATATCCCAATTAAACCGTAATTTTTTGTCTTAGGAGTCGTCATTTGTGGTGGTGACAATAATAAGCTCCGGAGCGTTATGACAGTTGTATGTCCCTTACGAGATTAAAGCAGAAAATAATAAGGGTTGAAGGAGTGTTAGTGTTAAGTGTCAGTGGTTGAATTACTTTTGAATTCTCACCCTCGGAAGGACAATAATTCTCACCATAAATTTTACAAGCTCTATTTGTGTGCGACTACTGGCACCAAACATAACGTGACTCACATAAAACGTTCCCAGATCTCTGTGTTTCCGTTCCGTTATCCACGTGTCTTTTGTGGCCTCTAGTTTTTCCAAACACAACCACATCTCCAGCCTCTCTTCAGCAATAGAATTGCACATCAGACCACAGGTGTTCGGAATTAAATTAAGGAAGAAATAATTTGAAGAAAGAAACCGCCTCTGTGTGTGGTATAACGTTTAATGTATTTAACTAGCTTACAAGAAGTCCCAGGTTTCATAATTGGCTATGCCATTATTATTTTTTTTCTTTTTGCGTATGCGGACTACGGTCACGTAAGGACCAACCCAGCACGTGAGGAAAAATGAGAACTATTTGAAAGGAGATAGTTCTATAGCTACATCTCTTACGGAAATTTAACTATGACTGACGAATTGATTTTAATTTTATTATTATTATTATTATTGTTATATTGTTGTTATTATTATTATTATTATTATTATTATTGTTATGTCCACCGCTGAGGTCTCGAGGTAGCGTGCTGCCTTGTCACACAGCGGGCCCGGGTTCGATCCCCGTTCGGGGCAGTTTTTCTGGTTGAGGTTTTTATCGAGGGTTTTCCTCTCACCAGTAAGACAAATGTCAGGAAAACTTTAAGGCCCAAATGGTCCCCGAAATCATATGGCCATCATGATCATCCTTATCATCATCACCCTTCACCGGTGTGGAAAGCAACGGGAAGCTACCACACCTACAATTCCCTAGTAAAGCTGCAAGCATAGCATTAAAATGCCCTCGGGCAGAATTACTATGGATGGATGGATGGATGGATTATTATTAATATTATTATCATCATTAATATTATTTATTATTATTATTATTATTATTTTTTATTATTTTTATTATTATTATTATTATTATTATTATGATTATTATTATTATTATCATTAATATTATTATCATTAATATTCATTATTATTATTATTATTATCATTAATATTATTATGATTATCATTAATATTATTATCATTAATATTATTATTATTATTATTATTATTATCTTCTTCTTCCTTCCAAGTATTAGGCCAAGGCCTGTTACGATCCTATAGAAAATTTTCCCTCCAGCGTTTCATAGGACGGCCCAGTGATCTTCGTCCTCTTGGTATATAATTATAAAACATTATAATTATTATTATTATTATTATTATTATTATTATTATTATTATTGAGGTGAAAACTCGTGGATGCAAGAAATAAGAACTGGCATGTGAACAGAGAGGACTGGAGGAAATGGAGTGGATGGATTAGAGACGAGTGGAGAACTTTAGGCACAGAAAGATGTGTAAATATTAAAAATCTGTATATAAATAAAATTATTATTATTATTATTATTACTACTACTACTATATATTAGACAGAAATTAGGTATTAGATGCAGGGAATAATACATTTTATGAAGGACGGGGAACTGCAGGTTGGTGACTGGAAGGATAGAGATGAATGGAGGAAGAAAATCAAAACTTAATATTGGGCAAAATTGATGTATATTTTTAAAATATGTTAAATAAAATCACTACTACTACTACTACTACTACTACTACTACTACTACTACTACTAATAATAATAATAATAATAATAATAATAATAATAATAATAATAATAATAATTCATAGTGTTCTGCTCAAGAGCAGGTCTTTCACTGCAAATTCAGCATTCTCCACGCTTTCCTTAACTCAACTATCGTTTTTCTATCTGTATACAAACCATTTATTTCAACATTGTCTATCATCTGACGTCTTTTTTTGCCTCTAACTTTCTCTCCGTTGATCATTCCTTCTAGGGCATCCTTCAGCAGGCAATGTCTTCTTAGCCAGTGGCCAATCCAATTTATTTTCCTCTTCTTTATGAGTTCCAGCGTTGTTCTCCTTTCACCCACTCTGTCTAGCACATCTTTATTTCTTACTTTGTCTGTCCATTTTATACGTTCCATTCTTCTCCATATCCACATCTCAAAAACTTCCAGTCGCTTTTCCTCATTCCGTCGTAATGTCCAAGTCTCTGCACCATACAATGCTACACTCCACACAAAGCACTTCACTAGCCTAATAATAATAATAATAATAATAATAATAATAATAATAATAATAATAATAATAATAATAATATAATAATAATAATTTAATGTATTTGGCTAGCATACTACAAGTTCCAGGTTCGAATACTGGCTATACCATTCATTTATTTCCTTTGTGTATTCAGACTATGGTCACGTAAGGTCAACCCAGTCTCGTGAGGATAAATGAAAACTATTTGAATGGAGATGTAATGACATCTGTTACGGAAACTTAACTAAGATTGAAGAATTCCTTTTTAATGTTACTGTTACTATTATTGTGGCAGGAAGTAAACAACAATAAAACCAAGTATATGGTCACACATAGAATTAAGCCCCTACATTATATAATGGAAATGGATAGATAATGACATGAGGGAAATTTTGAAGAAGTGGCTGAATTCAAGTACTTAGGAACAGCATTTGCAAACAAGAATTAGACTCACAAAGAAATTAAACACAGGAATAATTCTGTAAACGCATGCTATTATACATTACAGGAAATCGTGCCTTACTAACTTCTCTGAAAAAAAAAACGTTAAACTGAAATTATATAAAAGTATTTTTCTCCGAGTTAGGCCTATATTTTAATAATAATAACAATAATAATAATAATAATAATAATAATGGTAATGATATTAATAATAATAATGATAATGATAATAATAATAATAATGACAATAATAACTCCTTTCAAAAAACGTTAAGCTGAAAATATATAAAACTATTATTCTACCAGTTATATTATATGGGTGCGAAACATCGACTCTTACTTTAAGGGAGGAAAGGAGGATTACGAGTATTTGAGAATAAAGTTCTTAGGAAAATTTTTGGACCAAAGAGAGATGAACAGACAGGTGAATGGAGAAGACTACATAACAATGAACTACATGGTATTTATAGGAAGCCAGATATAATAAGAACAATTAAGTCTCATAGACTGCGATGGGCAGGACATGTTGCGCGTATTGGGGGAATGAAAGACGTGCATGGAAACTTCTTGTACGAAAGCCAGAAGGAAAACGCCCAGTTGGTAGACCAAGAATGAGGTGGGAGATCAACATTAACTATGATTTGAGGGAAGTAGAATATACAGGGAATGATTGGAAAGTATTGGCTCAGGATAGGGATGTATGGAGAGCTTATGTCCGCGCGGCCATGAACCTACGGGTTCGATAGTGCCAGTGAGTAAGTAAGTAAGTAAGTATGACAATAATAATAACAATAATCATAATGATAATAGTGATGATAATAATAATGATGATGATGATAATTATAATAATAATAATAATAATAATAATAATTATTATTATTATTATTATTATTATAAATAATAATAATAATAATGAAGACCGCACAATGTGCATAATGTCGAGTTTTCATTCACCAGTGTCCACCGTTCGGTCCCCTACAGAGTAAGCCCTCGCCTCCGACACGATGCAACATGGTAATGGTCGCAATGTGTTTGACGCACAGCTCGCAGATGCACAGATGGGAGTCTGGTTCGTGATGTTTCTTGGCCCTACAGATCTTACGATGGGACCTATGTGTTGCCATTATCGTCATCAGATGTCTGAGGTCGTAATCTGCTTGTCTCCAATCCGTTGTCATCATAGCGTCCGTGGAGTAGTATTCCATTCAGATTAGGTCTTTTTTCCATCTTAATTCCTCCATTGCGGTCCAAGTTATATTATATGGATGCGAAACATGGTCTGTTACATTAAGGGAGGAGAATATATTGCGAATAGTGATCGCTACCACCGCTGTGGTCTCGAGGTAGCGTGCTGCCTTGTCACGCAGCGGGCCCAGGTTCGATCCACGGTCGGGGCAGTTTTTCTGGGTGAGGTTTTTATCGGGGTTTTTCCTCACCTGTAAGACAAATGTCAGGAAAACTTTAAGGCCCAAACAGTCCCCGAAATCATATGGTCATCATCAACATCCTTATCATTATCATCATCATCGCCACCATCCTTCACCGGTGTGGAAATCAACGGGAAGCTACCACACCTACAATTCCCTAGTAAAGCTGCAATCATAGCATGAAAATACTATGATTGCAGTGAAGGACATGCCTTCGAGCAGAATTACTATGGATGGATGGATATATATATGTCCAACGTTGTGGTCTCGAGGTAGCGCGCTGCCTTGTCATGCAGCCAGCGGGCCCGTGTTCGGTTTCCGGTCGGGACAGGCTCCTGGGCGAGGTTTCTTCGGTGTTTTTCCTCACCTGTAAGACAAATGTCACGAAGCTTAGGGCCCAACAGTCCACGAATATCATCATCATCCTTCACCGGTGTGGAAAGCAACGGGAAGCTACCACACCTACACAATTCCCTAGTAAAGCTGCAAGCATAGCATGAAAATGCTATGATTGCAGTGAAAGACCTGCTCTCAGGCAGAATTACTATGGATGAATATAAGTATTTTTTTCAATATCCAGTTCAGTGTTTGCACTAAGCTCACGTTCATGTCTTAAGCTCAACGAATACCACGTTCCAAGTTTATTAAAACTTTTTTAAAGGTCGTTAAAAACTTAATAATAGCCCAGCAAATTGTCCAGTAAATCGTGTTTTTAATTTGAAGATGCGTTTAAGCACTGTTTACGCTTCCGCTTGCTGAGAAAGAGGTCGAACTAGGACATCGGCCCAAATTAATATATCATGCTTACGGTACAGACAGGTTATTAGCTTTTGTGACAATTAGCAAACGCCCCCAAGTGAAACAAATGTCGTCAAGGTCAAGAATTTGTCACTTCCGTAACGTAATCGGAACAGGAAGTATAGCATTCCTTCATAACGAACTAAGATTATAATATTATAATGATATTGTGAAAAGAAAAATTAATGTCTGATCCAGGAATCGAACCGTGGACCTCTAGTTCTCCAAACTAGTGTGTAGCCCACTACACCATTCTAGACCTGGCACAAGCATTAACAATTCTTTCCACATATATAAATCTATAATTCTCGTTTTGTCCGCTGTCAGGTAGGTGACACTGCCATCGCCAACGGCCGGTTTCGTTTAGAAGTATCTATATTTGAGAATTTCATCATTCATATTCATCTTAGATTAAGCTTAGGATTAGGGACTCTCCTGGCGCACCACTATCATCATCATCACCCATCATATCATCGGGGCAACGTAACCCCGCCTTCCAGGCGCCCCAACCTCAGAAGTTGGTTACAAATACGCCATGCCAGGAGAGAAACCAGGAATGTCGAAAGACAAACCTGGGGCATTTGGAAAACAAAAAATTTGAGAATTTTACACCACCACTTTTATAGAATGGTGTAGTGGGCTCCACAGTAGTCTGGAGAACTAGAGGTCCACTGTTCGATTCCTGGTTCAGACATTAATTTTTCTTTTCACAATATCATTATAATATTATAATATGATCCATTATTGGAACTGTGTTAAAATGACAGTATTGGAAAATGTTAAAGAACTAAGATTTGTAATGAAAACTCGTCGAGTTAAAATTCCGCTGTTCAACTGTTTTCAATCGTCCTCGTAATATTGAATGTGGCCAGCATTCTACTTCCTCTTCTTCTTCTGCATCATAGTTTAACCTCTCTCGTCATAGGTACTTAGTAACACGAACATTTAAGACGAAATCATACCATCGACACTTTTAAAATGTATATTAAAGGATCGTTGAGGTTATATAATAATATATTATATATAAAAATTGGTGATTGGAGGAAGATCAATGGATGTACAGAGAGGAATGGCGTTTGATTTCCGGAAGACGGCGGCAGCTGCCATGATACCGGATGATGATGATAACATTGGTACATGTGTCAGTTGTCCCCAACTAAATTATTATACTTCATCAAATAATTCCAATATGGAGGCCTTTCAAAAACAGTGTTTCATCTTCTGCTTTTTAACTGGTAATCATTTAAAATGCAGAAGATGAAACATTGTTTTTGAAAGGCCTCCATATTGGAACTACTTGATGATTACCAGTTAAAATGCAGAAGATTAAACATTGCTTTTGAAAGGCCTCCATATTGGAACTACTTGATGATGTTTAATAATTTAGTTGAGGACGACTGACTTACCAGGTACCAATTGAAATCATACCATTCACTCACATATTCATATTCATACTAAACATGGCGAATATGTGATAATGATGGTTATGAGAGCCACAGGATGTTCTAGGGCCGTTTGAGTCTTAACGTTTCGTGGCATTTGTAGTATAGCTGAAGAAAAGCACCGGAAAAAACGGAAACTTGTCCCAACAGGGGATCAAACTCGGGACTGCTGCGTAAGAGCAAGGACGGTAACCCACAACCACAGAGGTGGACGGCCTGGTGTCAGAGAAAAGAGAGAGTGAGGAGAGAGAGAGGGAGAGAGAAGAGAGAGGGAGAGAGAGAAGAGAGGAGAGAGAGAGAGAGAGAGAGAGAGAGAGAGAGAGAGAGAGAGAAAGAGACTTTATGTTAACAAAACAGTTTACAAAGAATGCTGGAAGAAAATAAATTTAACAAATTATTGTACAAATAACATAACTTACTGTAAATAAAGAAGAGGTTAAATAACACTGGTCAACATGATTTTTTTCTCATGAGTACCAATGTTGTACTTAATGCAGTTTTTTTATCGTGTGTTCAAATATATATTCGGAATTTCTCCATCACCCACAGTTTTTTTTATTTCAATTTTCAATTAATGGATTTAAATATATATATATATATATATATATATATATATATATATATATTTATTTAATAAACCTAGATTTCTTCCCGGGAAATCTTGGTGCAGTGAACGATGAGCACGAGGAACACTTTCATCGGGTGATTTCAGCTATGGAAAAGAGATATCAAGGCAAATGGAACCTAATATGCTGGCCGATTATTGTTGGGCCATCAAGAGGGATGCTGCACAGGCGAAATATAGCAGAAAACCGTCATTTCTTACTTTATAGGTGAGTCCGAATGTCCGAATAGTGTGTAGTTACGAATGTAGAAAATATTAAACTGTTTGCAATTATAAATGCCTGTTCTCTCGGAAACCTTGCGTGATGGAGAAAAACCGATGTCATATTTGAATTCAGGAGAACAAATACTATCAGAATCACATATTTTTCTTTCTGAGACCAAAAAGCTTATTTTTGTTCAGTGTAATCTTATTTAGCGTAAAATATATGTTTCATTATACGCTTAAGTTAACATTCCATCCATAGTAATTCTGCCGGAAGGCAGGTCCTTCACTGCAATCATAGCACTTTCATGCTATGCTTGAAACTTTACTAGGGAATTGTGTAGGTGTGGTAGCTTCCCGTTGCTTTCCACACCTGTGAAGGATGATGATGGTGATGATGATAATGATAAGGATGATGATGATAATGATGATGGCCATATGATTTCGGGGACCGTTTGGGCCTTAAAGTTTTCCTGACATTTGTCTTACAGGTAAGGAAAAACCTCACCCAGAAAAACTGCCCCGACCGGTGATCGAACCCGGGCCCGCTGAGGGACAAGGTAGCACGCTACCTCGAGACCACAGCGGTGGATTAATTTAACATTAATATACAAAAATAGCTGCATTACCATGCTACTCGTATATGAGTCATGAAAAATAAATAATCATAAAAGTCTATCCATAAATGTAACAGTAATAAGTGAGTGTACATTGCCCTCCCCCTTTTTCCTTATAAAGACTTTACAACGTATGCAGTAGGATCTCCAGCAGTAGAACCAGCACAGTTGTGAAGAATACAGAAAATACACTGCTCAAAAAAATTAGGGAATATTGTAGAATAACCTCTTAAGACTATGTTTTTGGAATAGTATTAGATGCAATCACTTTCTATTATTCCAAGATAATGTAAACAAGAGTTTGAAGTTGTTACGTAACCTCGGTACCACACCAGAGGGCAGTGTCTGTACTGTTGATGTGAAAGGGTGGTGTGGGGGCGAATGTTTTGTTGCTGTTTTTAAATCCAGTCCAGTTTTCAGTTAGTGAATGACTTGCCTTAGGGACAGTGATGCCTCGACAACGTGATTTATCTGAACCAATGGCTTGGAGGGCCATAGGAAGGATGGAAGCTGGACAGACACAACAAGAGGTGGCACAAGCCATTGGGGTGACTCAAAGCATGATTTCCAGTCTTTGGAATCATTTTCAAAGAACATAACTGTTCACAGAAGAGCCGGACAAGGTCGACCAAGGGCAACAACAGCAAGGGATGACCGTTACCTCTTGTTAACAGCCCGTCGGAATAGACAGCAGAATGCAACTCAACTGCGAAATACACTTCAAACAGCAACAGGACGCAGGGTGTCAACTCAATCTGTCCCTAATCGACTGCATGGAAGTGGTCTCTATGCCCGTAGGCCCATGGTGTGTACCAGGTTAACTCCACAACACCGTAGAGATCGCAGAAACTGGGCGGAGGAACATCGTGGGTGGAGGCATGCTGAATGGAGATCAGTTCTTTTTTTCTGATGAGTCGCGATTCAACATGGAATGTGATAGTCGGCGTGTATTCATCTGGAGAGAAAAAGGGGTATGAAACAATCCAGCTTTTGTACGTGAAAGATCCCCAAATGGTGGCGGTGGATTGATGGTGTAGGCAGGAGTCAGTAGTGGTGGACGTATGGACCTCTACGTTATCCAAGGTGGTACTTTGACTGCGGTAAAGTATAGAGATGAGATTCTCCGACCTTTTGTCGTGCCTTATGCTGATGTCATAGGTGATTCTTTTCTTTTTATGGACGATAATGCACGACCCCACAGAGCTGGCTTGGTGGACGACATGCTGGAAGTGGAGGGTATCGAGCGATGCAATGGCCAGCTTCTCCCCGGACTTAAATCCGATTGAGCATGTGTGGGATGCATTAGGCAGGTGCATTGCAGGCAGACCAGCACCTCCCACAACTGTTCCAGAGCTGCACATTGCTCTTATGGAAGAGTGGCCACGTATCCCCCAAGAACTCATTGCTAACCTCATTGCATCAATGCCATACAGGTGTGAGGCAGTGCTGGCCGTTCGAGGAGACCATACACCATACTAAAGAAACATTTTCACCCATATTAATGTTTGTTTGCCATATTCCTAATCAGGATCTCTTTGACATCTGGTGTGGTACAGAGATTACGTAATGACTTCAAACTCTTGTTGACATTCTTTTGGAGTAATAGAAAGTGATTGCATCTAATACTGTTCCTAAAAACATAGTCTTAATAGGTTATTCTACAATATCCCCTAATTTTTTTGAGCAGTGTAGTTAAATGGCTATGAAAGTAAAGTAACAACAGAAGAACCTAAAATTGATGGTATAGTTGTGTAGAATACACGAAAGAGTTGATTGAAACAGAAAGAAAAAAGAGAAACAACAAAAGAAGAACCTAAAATCATTGTTCGGTCTCTAACTCACTAGCACTATCAAACCCGTAGGTTCATGGCCGCGTAGAAATAAACTCTCCATACATCCCTATCCTGAGCCAATGTTTTCCAATCATTCCCTATATAATCTACTTCTCTTAAATCACAGTTAATGTTATTCTCGCACCACATTCTTGGCCTATAACTGGGCGTTTTCCCTCTAATTTTCCTACAAAAAGCTTCCATGCAGGTCTTTTATTCCCCATTCGTGCCACATGTCCTGCCCATCGCAGTCTATGAGACTTAACTGTTCTTATTATATCTGGATTCCTATAAAGACCATATAGTTCACTGTTATGAAGTCTTCTCCATTCACCTGTCTGTTCATCTCTCTTTCATCCAAAAATTTTCCTAAGAACTTTATTCTCAAATACTCGTATTCTCCTTTAATCCCTTAAAGTATGAGTCCATGTTTCGCATCCATATAATATAGGCCTAACTGGTAGATTAATAGTTTTATATATTTTCAGTTTAACGTTTTTAGAAAGGAGTTGTAATGCATAATAGTACGCATTTCCAGAATTGATCCTATGTTTAATTTCTTCGTGCATTTCATTCCTATTTGTGATTATTGTTTTTAGGTATTTGAATTCAGCCACTCGGTTACATAATAAATTGCAAATCAGTATCAGATATATTGAAAGTGATTCCACAGTTCGTAACTTTCTAGGAGAAATTGGTTTGCCATGAAAGAATTGTACGAAGGAAATAATTTGTCAATTATATAAAAAATAAGTAAATAAACCCAATGGTCTGTTGTACCATAAGTTTTTGTACTCTCTGTACTTAGATTACGTCAATATACTTATTTTCCGGACCAACGTTGATGATAGCAGCATAAATTCTTCTTGTAAGTCTGTCTAATCATGTAGACCTACTGGCGTCGTGTAGATATGGTCCTTAACAAACCTCCACAATCCAGAATTTTTGTATTTTCGTATAAACTTTTTTAGCTTTAATTAGATGAAGTGGATATACTTCATTTTTTAATATATCCCATAATTTAGAGCGCATAATTGTATCAAAAGCCTTCTCATAGTCGATAAACATGTGTGTCTCAAGATTAAATTCTCTTCTTTTTTCTATCAACCGTTGGAGTGAAAAAATGCAGTCAATTGTAGAACGGCCTTTTCTGAACCCATGTTGTTCATTGAAATAATTTCATTACTCATCTTTCTGATTCTTCTAGATAATATTTTAGTATAGATTTTACTACATGTACCCAAAAGACTTATACCCCTGTAGTTATTTGGGTTATATCTGTAGCCTTTTTATATATAGGGATAACAATAGCTTCACTCCATTCTTCAGGTACACAGCCATATTGCCAACAGATATTTACGAAGTTTAATATTCTATATACGAGAGCTTGAGATCCGCATTTAATAAGTTCGATATTGATTCTATCAATTCCAAGTGATATTTTGTTTTTGAAGCACTTTATTGTTTCAGTAAATTCTTCTATTGTTATGGAATCAATACTTAAATCACTTTCCATAATTAATATGTTACTTTCTTCCTTGTCATTATGGTTCCATAATTCTTTATAGTATTGCAGCCAATTTTTTTTTCATGAATTGGATTAAAATTAAGTTTAACCTTTTCATCTTTATTTATCTCTCTTAAGATTTTATAAGCAAAATTTTGTCTTCAATAAAGATCGTTTTCCATATCAGAAATATATTTATTCAACTTTGTCTTTGTAGCCTCCGAGTTTCTCTCTTAACAATGGCACGTTTCTTCTTATATTATATTCTGTTTACCGTACTTTCATTATGTAAATAGTTCAAATAAGCTCTTTTCTTTTATATGTGGATGAAAAGGGTAATAAATCCGCCACGGCTTAATTCGCTAACACTGGGAAATCCTTTAAACTTAAATAAAAACCAATTAATGACAAAGATTTATAACTTATCTATAACTTAAAACCAGTGGAAATTACGAGAAGCTTTTTTTTTATTTACGATTAATGTGGATTCTAAAATTGTTGACTCCTCGAAGGGATTGCGAATCCAATTATTATTATTATTATTATTATTATTATTATTATTATTATTATTATTATTATTATTTTTATTATTTTTATTATTATTTTTATTATTTTTATTATTATTTTTATTATTATTATTTTTATTATTTTTATTATTATTATTATTATTATTATTATTATTATTATTATTATTATTATTATTATTATTATTATTATTATTATTATTATTATTATTATTATTATTATTATTATGTGTCCACCGCTGTGGTCTCGAGGTAGCGTACTGCCTTGTCACGCAGTAGGCCTGGGTTCCATCCCCCTCGGGGCAGTTTTTCTGGGTGAGGTTTTTATCGGGGTTTTTCCTCACATGTAAGACAAATGTCAGGAAAACTTTAAGGCCCAAACGGTCCCCGAAATCATATGGTCATCATCCTTATCATCCTTGCCATTATCATTATCATCCTTCACCGGTGTGGAAAGCAACGGGAAGCTACCACACCTACACAATTCCCTAGTAAAGCTGCAAGCATAGCATGAAAATGCTATGATTGCAGTGAAGGACCTGTCTTCGGGCAGAATTACTATGGATGGATGGATTATTATTATTATTATTATTATTATTATTATTATTATTATTATTATTATGACAATTCCGCAGAAATGAAGGAAACAATAATAAACCTAACCCCGAAACTCGTCATTACGGAAAAGTTTTGCGAACACCTTGAAATATTTTGCAAACCCCCTGCGAACCACAGGTTGGGAAACGGTGACATTAGGCTAGATAATTGTTATACACGTTTAGGCCTCTCCTCCTCCAAATCAGAACAAACAATATTTTGCGTATTGTACAACTGAGCTTAATGCTCTGTTTACGTAAGCCTAAAGTTTTAAGAAATGTAAAACAGTGCCTGTATTGAAAAGAACTTCCTCAAAGTTTTAGAGCCGTAGCATAATACATTGGGACATATCTTAGGGCTATTTCGCTTAACGGGAGCGCATGAGGTGGAAAAATACAGTTGCCGGTACTTGTTATTTCGCCTAATGGGAGTGCATTGAGGGGGAAGTTTGTCCATTTCAATTAATTTAATTGAAATACTAAGTTCATTTCCAGAAAAAATAACAAATATGCATTTATAGGCGTTGTAAGCTGAAATAGGCATTTATAGGCATTGTAAGCTGAAATAGGAATTTATAGGCAAATTTTACTTCATGGAAAACAATTCTAGGGTCGTCGATATGAATTTATTTGAAGTCACTTTTACAATATCTATAGGCTAATAAATAACTGTAGGCATTTTCCCTAACATCCGGTCTCTAGTTATTGTATTATTTAATTAGTTTCGTAATGTATTTTAAAAATCTTGACTCTTTACGTAAGCCTAGTTTGGAAACTGAAGATGTGACTAAAAGAGGATGGTTCCAGTGAATTCATTACTAAATGCAGTCAAGGAAAATAAAATTGGAAAGAAAGGATGAAAGAGAAGGATGTTTTCATAAAGAATCTGACCTCTGAGTGAACTTTTTAAGATACAGCAATGAAACTTGTGTTAATATGCCTGCAAATGTGTGTAATTGATTTTCTCGTATTAACCCGTTCCGGGATGTTAACAGGCGGTGTGTTAAATGACAAGTATCGGATACCGGCACATTTCACATCTAACCCACACTAAAACTGAGGTGTACGGTAATCAAATTAATTCAAATTTCTGAATCCCATTAACTTTTCCTTTTCTTATTTTAAAAAAGACTCACACGTTCTCAAGCATTTTCTTGCCTTTAAACATCACACCAGCTGCAGTCACGGTTATTTATATTTTGCATTCTATTTTATTTTATTTATTTATTCTTTTATTTCGCGATAATACTGAAATGTGTGGATATTTCGGCTTTTAACAAAGAAAGAGGGATGGAATTTCTCTCCCAAAACGATATGCCCAAAATTCATGGACTTTATGCCATGTATCAGTCTATAAAAATTCAAAAATAGGCAAAATTTATTCATTAGTATGAGAATAATTTAACATTTTCCAATACTGCTATTTCAACACAGTTCCAATAATGGATCATATTATAATATTAAAATTGTATTGTGAAAAGAAAAATTAATATCTGATTCGATTCCTGGTTCAGACATTAATTTTAATATTATGAAAATAATTACCTCAACAATGATAGTACATGGCCTATAGTATGTATGTGTATATATATATATATATATATATATATATATATGTGTTATAACTATATTTTAGATATTTATCAATGAAAGTCAAAATGACATGAAAAGAAAAATAAATTCCTGAATCGGAATTTGAACCCAAGATCTCTAACTTTATTAACTTATACGTTAGCGCTCTAACCAACTGAGTCACTCACGAATCCTAACACAAATATTTATTTTTCTTTTATATAGGCCTATATATATATATATATATATATATATATATATATATATAGTAAGTAAAGTGATCCCACAACAGGCCTGGAGGCCCTTGGGGTAGTAGGAGGTTAAGGCTCCCACTTTTTTCTAGACAATCGGCACTTTATGTCAGCCGGGTTGTCAGCCCTGCGTGACGGCCGCCTTTACCCCAGAACAAGCGTCCGGTACTCATTTTCGTTAGAGGCTGAGTCGACCCCATGGCCATAGTGCCGCCAGAGGATTTGGGCCAGTTTAAAAATCCTGACCCCAACGGGACTTGAACCCTCGACCCTCCGGCTTTTAGGTCAGTGCCTTAACCACTACGTTACGGCGTGCCCCCATATATATATATATATATATATATATATATTGTACACCGCTGTGGTCTCGAGGTAGCGTGCTGCCTTGTCACGCAGCGGGCCCGGGTTCGATCCCCGGTCGGGGCAGTTTTTCTGAGTGAGGTTTTTATCGGGGTTTTTAATCATCTCTAAGACAAATGTAAGGAATGCTTTAAGGCCCAAACGGTACTCGAAATCATATGGCCATCATCATCATCATCATCATTATCCTTCACGTGTGTGGAAAGCAACGGGAAGCTACCACACGTACAATTCCCTAGTAAAGCTGCAAGCATAGCATGAAAATGCTATGATTGCAGTGAAGGACCTGCCTTCGGGCAGAATTACTATGGATGGATATATATATATATATATATATATATATATATATATATATATGTGTGTGTGTGTGTGTGTGTGTGTGTTTGTGTGTGTGTGTGTGTATGTGTGTTATAGCCTAACTATATTTTAGATATTTAGCAATGAAAGAAAATTATGACACGAAAAGAAAAATAAATGCCTGAGTCGGAATTTGTACCCGAGATCTCTAACTTTAAACATTAGCGCTCTAACCAACTGAGGTACTCAGGAATCCTAACACAAACATTTATTTTTCTTTTATATAGGCCTATATACATACTTTTCAATTTACACGAGAGGCAGCGGGATATCGCTCCAACTGCCATCTAGTGGCTACTAAAGCAAGTAAGCATTTTAAACATTTTTTTACGTTATAGGAGTAACGCCTGTGTAAAAAAAAATATCTTTAAAATGCTTACTTGTTATAGTAGCCACTAGATGGCAGTTTGAACGATATCCCGCTGCCTCTCGAGTAAATTGAGAATAATATGTATGTATGTATATATATATATATATATATGTTTGTGTTAGGATACCTGATTAGCTCAGTTGGTTAGAGCGCTAACGTTTAAAGTTAGAGATCTCGGGTTCAAATCCCAACTCAGACATTCATTTTTCTTTTCATATATATATATATATATATATACATACATACAAACGCACACAAGGTGTTTCGAAATACGTATTACAGACTTCCGCCGGTTGTAGAGGGGACTTTGTAGATAAAGTTTGATAAGGAATCTACGTCCGGAAACGTACCATTTTGATGCAAAATAAGTTTGAAGATCGAAACACAATGGGCTGAAATCGTGTGTCTTGTGTTTCAGAATAGATATTACAGACTTCTAGGGGTTGTCCTACAAGTATGGTTTGTGATGAGTCTTCTACACTGTCTGAGCTATGACTACTACATATTTTACATTGCAAATATGCTGATTTTATATTAAGTTGTCTCAAATTCTCATTTCATTTTAGGCCATTTCTCTCATTGCTTGCGGATAAAATCAACATATATATGTATATCTCTTAGGTAATTATTCACATACTGCAACAATAAATTGTGTACTGACTTAGGCTTTCACGGCCGGAGTTACTATGATGATCTTGTAGAAAATTCCCGGGCTGTTGGCCGTGGTCTTGAGGCTTGTAGTTACCCGACGTATCGCCAGAGACTACGTCTGGGATCCTCAAGGGTCAAAAAGGCTTGAATTTCCCGACGTTTTGCCAGAGACTACGTCTGGGATCCTCAATGGTCAAAAAGGCTTGAATTTCCCGACGTTTTGCCAGAGACTACGTCTGGCATCCTCAAAGGTAAAAAAGGCTTGAAGCTTCCCAACGTTTTGCCAGAGAATGCGTCTGGCATCCTCAAGGGTCTAAACGGCTTGACGATCCCCGACGTTTCGCCAGAGACTACGTCCGTCATCCTGAAGGGTAAAAAAGGTTTGAAGTTCCCCGACGTTTTGCCAGAGACTGCGTCTGGCATCCTCAAAGGTCTAAAAGGCTTGAAGATCCCCGACGTTTTGCCAGAGACTACGTTCGGCATCCTCAAGGGCCAAAAAGGCTTGAAGTTCCCCGATGTTTCTGCAGAGAATGCGTCTGTCATCCTCAAGGGTCAAAAAGGCTTGAAGTTCCCCGACGTTTCGCCAGAGAATGCGTCTGGCATCCTCAAGGGTCAAAAAGGTTTAAAGTTCCCCGACGTTTCGGCAGAGACATCGTCCGGCATCCTCAATGGTCAAAAAGGCTTGAAGTTCCCGACGTTTCGCCAGAGACTATGTCCGGCATCCTCAAGGGTCAAAAAGTCTTGAAGTACCGCGAAGTTTCACAAGAGACTTCCTCCGGAAACCTCAAGGGTTACCGGACTTAGTCTCTGGCAAAACATCAGGGAACTACAAACCTGAAGATCACGGCCAACAGGCCGGAAATCTTCTACAAGATCGTCATAATAAATTTTGTGTTTTTCCGTTTTTTATTTGAATTTATGTGGGTGGCATAGAATCTCCCATAAGTGTATGCTGTATAAGTGTATGTGGTTATTTTCGGTATCTTCTATATAAGATCGGCGAATATCTATAAAACGTTCTCATAAATACTTTCATGAGAACAATCTCAATAGTTTAATTCCTTCAGAATTCGCTAAAATTACGGAAAATAAATTTATTCTTCGGCTTCTGACTAAAGAGTTTTGTCGTTGAACTAAAGAACGCTGAATAATAGTGACTATTTAACTCATGCTCCAAATGAGAGTCAATGACCAATCACGATTCAATGAATTTTATTTTACAACCAATCACAGTCATGTTTCATCTCGATATTTATCAAATAAATGTACCATATTAAAGAAAGCTCCCACTTTTAATATTCTGAACAGGTCAGAGCGTTACTTTCAGTGATTGACTCTCTAATAAATACGTTGAATATAGCAATTTATACATTATATTCATGTAGCACTGATATAAGAATTCTAGAATGCATGTGGCTCCCAGATTGTATGTATAGTGCACGAACGTAACCAGATACCGCTTGCGTGGCATAATAGATAAAAAGTAGCAATTGATTATACCACAATAAAAAGAAACCACTGTTTGCACGTTCTTAAACTATTATTTCCCAGATATTTACGTTCCAGGAAAATATAATTGACATATTTAAATCACAGGACATCAGAAATTAATTAGGCTAATAACTTATAATGTTCGTTATAATATACAGTTTGATGTGTTTCATTTTTTCTCCACTAGGGTGCATTCTTACAATATTGCGATCCTATTTGGCAATAAAATAATATGATCCGGTTGCAGTGGATGAACAAATGAAACATAACAAACGTCACACGTAGAAATTTAGTATATAATGGAAATGGACAGCTAATGACAAATGAGGGAAATTTTGAGGAAGTGGCTGAATTCAAATTCCTAGGAACAATAATCACAAATAGGAATGAGATGCACAAAGAAATTAAACATAGGCTCAATTCTGGAAATGCGTGCTATTATGCATTGCAGAGACTTTTGATGTCCCAACTCCTTTCAAAAAACGTTAAACTGAAAATATATAAAACTATTATTCTACCAGTTATATTATATGGGTGCGAAACATGGACTCTTACTTTAAGGGAGGAAAGGAGATTACGAGTATTTGAGAATAAAGTTCTTAGCAAAATGTTTGGACCAAAAAGAGATGAACAGGCAGGTGAATGGAGAAGACTTACATAACAATGAACTACATGGTCTTTATAGGAAGCCAGATATAATAAGAACAGTTAAGTCTCATAGACTGCGATGGGCAGGACATGTTGCTCGTATGGGGAATGAAAGACGTGCATGGAAACTTCTTGTAGGAAAGCCAGAAGGAAAACGCCCAGTTGGTAGACCAAGAATGAGGTGGGAGAACAACATTAACTATGATTTGAGGGAAGTAGATTATACAGGGAATGATTGGAAAGCATTAGCTCAGGATAGGGATGTATGGAGAGCTTATGTCCGCGCGGCCATGAACCTGCGGGTTCGATAGTGCCAGTGAGTAAGTATAGAATAGAATAGAATAGAATAGAATATGGAATTTATTGCCTTTTTTTTGAGAATAAAGAAAATACATATGCATTTACATTGCGCACGGGCCTGCTTGGCCGTACGTGCATTATTTTTCCATGAATAAAAAAATAAAACTAATAATATAAACAAATACCTACAAATACACCTGTATCAAAAAAACAATAACAGGCTACATATAAGTAAAATCTATGTCTGCACTAAATCAAAATAATACATATCTACATTCATCCACATTCCGTACATTAATATTAAAAAAAAAAAATGCTAGAAAACAAATTAGAAAAAAAAAACACACACATACACCCACACACCCCCACACATATACACACCGCACGCTCATACCCCCCTCCCCCCGTCCCTGCAGGACATTAAGTGCACTATCAGACTATTCAACTTATCAGACCTACTTATTATATAACATGATTAAAGATCGAAAACAAAGACCATATTGAGATTCTTCTTATTGTTAATACATATATCCTTAATCTACAATTTTGTTATATCTCAATTTTCTTACTGTACCCAAAAATTTGCATGTTTTTGATTCACTCTCGATCCGTCCTAAAAGATCCCAACACGCCACTCTCCCTCGATCCGACCTGAGAAATCTCTCCGGCAGCATCTGTAATCTAAGTTGTTCTGTCTCTCTACAGAATGCTATAATATGCTGCCAGTTTTCATGGTCATCGCATAGTGGGCATAGTTTAATGCCTTCCTCATTTGTTAAATTATGGGCCATCCATCCCCCCAAATGAAACCATGCAATAGCACTTTTATCATCCCCATCCAAAGAGTCAATATATTTCTCCCTTCCCCACGAAAGTTTCAGTTCCGTCTGCAGGGTGAGCGATATTTTCTGGCTACACTCTGCTTCTATATACTGTCTGTCTATATCGATTAGTCTCTTCTTAACTGTCCTCCAAACATTTCTATTATTCCGCGTACTCCTCTCCCATACCCAACCCATCCCTATGCCCTTCAATCCCCTTTCTACACCGATTACCCAATCTCCCGAAACACACTGCCTTTTCTGTTCATTGTAACACTCTGCTCTAAGCGAGTCCTGATTCCCGTTTATTATGTCCAACCAATACTTAATAGCCATAATTTTGCCCCTTATTGTGTCCGAAAATGTACCGAATTCCTTCAGTATGCCACAATTTGAAGTCCCCGTTGCTAATCTCATCGCTTTCTTAAGAAACATAGGTTGAATTTTATCTAGTGTCCCCGTTCGTTCCCAACCCCATAATTCTGAGCCATACAGCATGGTCGCTCTCACAGTCGAAGAATAAACCTGTTCTAGTGTACGCATCGGTATGTTTCGCAATTTTGACATATTATTAAGCATTTCGCTTGTCCGGCACCTAGCTCTCATTGTTGCATTTTCGATGTGTCTCGTCCATTTTCCATTCATTGTCAAAGTCATCCCCAAGTAGACAAAGTTTTTAACATTTTCTAAGTTCTCACCACGGTATGTCCACCTTTCCCTCCCGCTGTATACCGACCCGTTTTTAAAAGTCATGGCTTTCGTTTTGCTAACGTTAACAGTAAGTCCCCAAGTCGTACAGTATGTCGATAGTAAATCTAAACCCTTCTGCATGCCATCTATTTTTGTGGAAAAGAGGCATAAGTCATCTGCATACATTAGAACAGGAATACTTCGCTCACCCACCGTTGGAGCATCGATCCCCTCTACTTCCAGCATCAAAGCTACATCGTCTATAAATAAGTTAAATAACAGTGGTGACAATACGCATCCCTGTTTTACACCCTTAACTGCCTTTATATTTTCTGAAACTTGGTCCCTCCCATATTTAACACAGAACTCCACTTTTTTATAAATTCCCATTAGCGCCCTAATCATAGTTCCCGATACTCCTAGTTGCCATAATTTCTGCCATAGGGCATTGCGTTCAACAGAGTCAAATGTTTTTTTCAGATCTATAAAAGTACAGTGTAACCTGCCTCGTTTGACACTCAAACATCTGTTAATTGCTGTTCTCAGGACAAATAGATTGTCCGCCGTCCTGAAGCCTTCCCTGAACCCGGCTTGGTATCGTGAAATTTTATTATTTTCATTTATCCAATTTTTTAGCCTGTTATATAGCACTGTGCAATAAATTTTTCCAAAACACCGGCAGAAGAGAGACACCGCGGTAATTGTCCGGATTGTTAACTCCACCCTTACCCTTGTAAATAGGATGCAGTATTGATGTGGACCATTCATCTGGATAGCTTCCTTTTTCATAGATTTTGTTAAAAATACCTACTATGTATCCTGTCCATTTATCAATTTTCAAGGCTTCTTTATAGAACTCGGCTGGTATACCGTCTAGACCAGGAGCTTTTCCATTTTTCATGGATCGAATCGCATCCCTCACCTCTAGTTTTGTTATCTCCGAGTCTAGCATTGGTACGTCTTGACCAACTAATAATAGCCGCGGTCCCTCCCAATTCCCCCCTCCTGTAAAACACCCTTTCGAAATGAAGTACCCAAGTTTCTGGCGAAATTTTATTTACTTCTTTACGATATTTAATTTCCCTAATTACTTTCCAGATTTTGGTAACATCCCGTTCCTTCATAGCCTGATTAATTCTCTCCAAGATTTTTCCCTCCCAATTCTCCCTGGTTCTAGCCGGTTATCTCTTTATATCGTCTCCTCATCTCTATGTACACCCGCCGATTGAAGTCGCCACCCTCCTTTCTGAACCTCACTAAAGCCCTCTCCGCTCGTCTTTTTCCTTCCCTACATGCATTATCGTACCAGCCTTCATATCGTTTTTTGCCCTGATTTTCCTCTAATCTGCATATTTTTCCCCCCTTCCCACATTAGTAATCTTAATTTTTTCACCTCTTCCTCCACATCGCCCTAATACCTCCGGTGTCGAAGACTCTAGTTTGTTAAGTAGTTCCTGTGTCTTATCCTCTCTCCAACAGAACCGCCTAACAGTTCTAATGTCTTCCCCTCCTTCCCGTATTCAAGCTCCCCACTTCCTTTCCCTCTTCTTCAAATTCTAATTGGATTTCGATAGGTGAGTGAAGCGATTCGATTCTGTCCGCTACTTTAAATGCTGCAATCCTAGAAATAAGATTCTGTGAGCAGAGCATATAGTCCACAACACTTCCTCCATTACCGTTTATGAACGTAAGTTCTCCTTCAATATCTTCCCCGTATTTTCCGTTTAGCATTTCTAGGTTATGAATATCGCAAAACGTCAGAAGTTCTCTCCCATACGTATTAATAACCCTATCCTTACTCGCCCGAAATCCCTTTCTTAAATCTTCCTCTCCTTCTTCTGTCCCTAAAGTTATATTTTCTCTCCCAGTTCTACCATTAAAGTCCCCCATTATAAGAGTATCTGTATCCGGGAATTTATGTCCGAGTTCTATCATTGTATCTCCCAGGTCATCAAAAAAGGTAGATATAGCGTGTCGAGACCCAGCCGGGTGACGATATACCGAGAGGATACATAAACAAAGATCTCCGATTTTTACATGAATACACGTGACACCCTGTATTTCAACATGAACATTTTCAACATGTCTAAATGTATTATTTTTCAACATTGTTAATATCCCTCCCGGATATCTTCCCCTTTTTTGTTTACTACCTCCTCCCCTTCATTTATTATACAATTAAATCCATCAAATTCAATATGGTCTTTGTCCCCCATCCAAGTTTCTACAAATGAATAAAACTAAAACTTTTAACAAAATCAATAAATCTGTCGGAAGACATTCGTTTTTTCAAACCTTCAATATTCCACACAGCAATTCTGAGAGGGGGGTTTTGTCCTCTATGTACTAATGGTTTTCTGTACCTGCTCTTGGCGGCCCTTCTGCATGTGTTTGCAAGCTTTTTCAGACATCATACTTCTTAATTGTCGCGCCGAACTTCCCTCCCTCACCTGCTGTCTTCTTTCGTCTTCTCTGCAGGGTTGTCAGTTCCTCTCGCATTCTTCTCGTTCCCGTGTTGTATTCTTGGGACTCGAACTCTGCCTCTCCGATGTCGTTCCACGCGACTCACCTCGTTCCCTTGTTGTTTTATTGCGATTTGAACTCTGCCTTTCAGAGGTCGGTCCTCCCGTTGCGTTTCCCTGCCGCTTCCTTCGTGGACACAGACATCTCCTCCAGTTCTCTACGAGTCCTCACCCGTCCATTTATTACTAGTTTATCGAAACGGATGAAAGCCTGAGCTCCCTGCTTCCTTGCGTCCACTAGATGGTCGTTTCAGGAATGCTCGCTCCTCTCTCACTCTCCGGCTGTGGTCTTCACTCACTGCCACTCCAGTGCCCCGTAGATATCTTGCCCCCCTTATGATTTCTTCTTTATCCCTATAGTGAGCTAACTTGCACACTATAGGCCTGGGGTAACCGTCCACGACCCACTCTATGAGCGCGTTCGATGTCCCGTTCTAGCAGAACTATTGCCCATTTGCCTTAGGACATGCCTTGTTATAACTGCCGTAGTGTCCCAGGACTCGTTCTCCTCTTTCCCTCCCACACCATACAACACAATATTGTTCCTTCTAGATTGATTTCTAGATAGTCCATTTTTTCTTCCAGCCAACCTCACTCTGTCTTCCACACTACTCCAAGCTACCTCCATTTCTTGAACCCTCTCCACGACAGAGTTTACCATAGACACCATGTCCTCCGTCTTTCGGAATCCCTGGGCCATCTCTCTCCTCATCTCTTCCAGCATTTTCTTCACGTCCTGCATTTTTACAATTTGACAACACCGCACTGCTCTCGAGAACTGAAAACACGTCCGCACACTACCACGTACCAATGTAGACTCCAGTGAGTAAGTAAGTAAGTAAGTAAGTAAGTAACAAACGTTTCTCATTTGTTTTCAATCATAGCCATTTACATTAAACATATAAACATTCTTAAATAACTATATTTAGATAATGATTAGTGAGTAAACAGCTTAATTTTATTTGTCAAATAGTCCTGAAAATGCCACTCTTGATTTCCAAATTCTCTAGATAAACTGGATATCACTCGTGGCATTACGTATGACAATTTGCATTATCATCAAGTCCAGCATATATAAAACCAGAGGAATCTCGCTCTGTTATGACGCTAGACGGCTCAAATATGTGTACATTTACTTCAGAGCCAACTCTATAATAAATCATTCAAAATGCAAGATATCTGGAAATATCATTTTATGCAGGCAGAGGAAAAAAACTTGTTACTTTTGTGTTCTGACGTTAATACCCAACATTAACTGGCGGCAAAAGAGATTTGGGGCACAAAAGCACGAAGTTTACGGGCGCTGTCGGTTTCCTTTCATGTAGTAAGTGATATTAATATTTGTTGATGTAGCAACCGATACGTTCCTTTTCTTTCCCTGGCTTGATTAATTTTATCTTACTGTAAAATGGAGATGAAAAGCTGCCCCTGCAGAGCGGCACCCCGCCGATCGGCCCACGACATCCACGCACATACCAGATTGCCTAATCCACCAACAGCTGTTTCCTTTACTGGAATATTCTTTACCTTACATCATACCACGTGCCCTACATGCATTCAATTAATGCAATCACTTTTCTTTAATAAGCAAGATACTTCTCAATCAAATTCAGAAAGAGAGGAATCGATCCTGGTGGAAAAGAGGTTACTATGCTCAACTCTAGTTCCAAGATTCTCAGGTTCAAATCCAACAAAGATCGATGGACTTGAAGGGCCTGAAAATTCCTAGTATCGGTTCGTTCGGAAGGGGATTAAAGCCGTCAGTCCCGGTAAACAGTTTTACGAAACGTAAAAAAAGTTCTAGCATGAAAAAAAGAGGCCTCTGAGCAACATACGTCGGCTCTTTCACGCCTAGACTAGAATTACGACGCTAACAATCGTAGTTATTATGCGTCGTTAAATAAAATAATAACATAATAGGAGTAAGTAAGACAAAAACAGAAATATGAAAGAGACTGAAAATACATAATAATAATAATAATAATAATAATAATAATAATAATAATAATAATAATAAGTTCATGCTTGAGTCTGACAGAGGTAAGGCCATAAGACCTCTTTCACTCAATCTGCACAAATATAAAAATACATAGAATGAATATATATATATATATATATATATATATATATATATATATATATAAGGGTCCCCGAAAATCATCCGGCCATCATCATCATCATCATCCTTCACCGGCGTGGAAAGCAATGGGAAGCTGCCACACCTATAATTCACTAGTAAAGCTGCAAAGCATAGCATGAAAATGCTATGATTGCAGTGAAAGACCTGCCCGAAGGCAGAATTACTATGGATATATATATATATATATATATGTTATAATTAAATGTTTAACATTGAGCAATGCAAGCTTAATATGGTATGATAAGAAAAATAAATGCCTGGACGGGATTCGAACCTGGATCTCTGAGTCTGTACCTCAGCGTGATATCCATTACACTACCAGGCGAATCCAATTCAAACACTTATTTTTCTTATATATGTATTATACTCTCCATTATTACTAGATGTCGCGAGAACTCGGTCTTCACCGCCATCTGCTAGTAGTGTAATGGATATCACGCTGAGATACAGACTCAGAGATCCGGGTTCGAATCCCGTCCAGGCATTTATTTTTCTTATCATACCATATTAAGCTTGCATTGCTCAATGTTAAACATTTAATTATAACATCTATAAAGCGTCACTGCTATAAGGTAAAAATATTCTCTTTAATTTGCTTACTTGATATAGTCAGCTGCTAGATGGCGGTGAAGACCGAGTTCTCGCGACATCTAGTAATAATGGAGAGTATAATACATACATAAGAAAAATAAGTGTTTGAATTGGATTCGCCTGGTAGTGTAATCGATATCACGCTGAGGTACAGACTCAGAGATCCGGGTTCGAATCCCGTCCAGTCATTTATTTTTTCTTATCATACCATATATATATATATATATATATATATATATATATAGAGGCCTATATAAGTTACTATTTGATTTGGTATAAAAAGACAATAAAATTGTAATTTAAATTATCGCGCACATACAATTTTCATGCGAAAAAACATAATAATAATAATAATAATAATAATAATAATAATAATAATAATAATAATGACAACAATAATATCATCCTCATTCATGCTAGTATTAGGCCATGTGGCCTTTCACAGTCTGAAAGAGGATTTTTCCTTCCAGCGCTTTGTCGAACGCTCCAGTGATAATGAGAGTAACGAAGCAAATAATATTAACATTCGTAATATAAAAAGTTGAAAGGGAAACACCACTTAATACATGTTGGCCCAACATCACACGAAGTAATGATAAAGCTAAAGTTAGAGCAAAAAATTTAGGTTTCTCCTAAATTGATTTCAATTTCCGGTAAAAAAGAATAAACAAAACAGAACCGATAATAGGAGAAATTGTAAAAAAATGAGAAAAATATATAAAAGGACACAGATACAATTCTTAGCTGTAAATAAATGTAAAAATATAGAGGAAAATTAAAGTTACTCTATTAACGGCAACACTATTTCACAGACGACAGATACGAGAGTTTAATAACGACACGCGACACCTGGTGGCAAATTGTGCGATCAAGAAATATTTTCCTAGGAAATTTTGCTGTATTGATTACAGAGAAAGAAGGGCCAAGTGAAAGCTTGATTTGTGACGAAGCAGGAACACCATAACATACTAAATATCATTAGAGTTCATCTAATTTTTTCTATAAAATTAAAGATGGGTAATGCAATGAATAAAATACCTCAGAAAAAAAATACCGATCTCCTTCCATCCTAGTAATAGCTTAGTTTCCTACTAGATGTCTGCTCAAGTCGATGTACTAACCACATGTCACTTGCTGACATCTGTAGAGAAATAAATGTATCTAAATTCGTTTGCATAAGAAACTTATCACTTGGGAGGCACCCGTATCCTCGCGCTGGATGAACGCAGTTCAATCATCTTATAGGATACATTGCCAATTTACGGGTTAATTATATTGAATGGTAATAATTATGACCAAACAAACATGGCGGTAGCTAGAGTCAATGTTTTTCATTTCAGGTTTCATATAAACCTCCAATTCTAATGATCGGATTTCGCTGACTATTTAACTCATGCCCCAAATAGTAGTCAATGACCAATCATATTTCAATGAATTTTGATTTACAACTAATCACAGTCGTTTTTCACCTCGATTTTTCAATTTAATTTTATCGCTTTCATTTTATCAAGTGGCTTCCAGATTGCATATGTACGAGTATATATAGTGCACGAATGTAACCAGATTCTGCTTGTGAGATATAATAGAAAAACATTCAAGCATTCATTTTTCCTTTTATATCATATATAAAGTAAAGTAAAGTGATCCCACAACAGGCCTCAGGAGGCCCTTGGGGTAGTAGGAGGTTAAGGCTCCCACATTTTCTAGACAATCGGCACTTTATGTCAGCCGGGTTGTCAGCCCTGCGTGACGGCCGCCTTTACCCCCAGAACAAGCGTCTGGTACTCATTTCCGTTAGAGGCTGAGTCGACCCCAGGGCCATAGTGCCGCCAGAGGGTTTGGGTCAGTTTAAAAATCCTGACCCCAACGGGACTTGAACCCTCGACCCTCCGGCTTGTAGCTCAGTGCCTAACCACTGCGCTATGGCGTACCCCTTATATCATATATATATATATATATATATATATATATATAATAAAGAATGCCCCGCGCCGTAGCCAAATGGTTAAGGCAAGTGGTTGGCGCAGAAGAAATTTGGGAAGAAATTTTCCCATGGAATTTAGACCAGTTTGGGATCTGTGCCCACCCAGAATCGTGAGGAATTTGGGTAGCTACAATAAGTATCTGCTCCAAGTTGGGCACCCGACATGCTGACCACATACCACCCCTTCACTTGATGGATGATCAACTACCTCTGTGAGGCAGCAGCCGGCTGATAGGCCAACGGCATCCTAGGCCTATTGCGCAATGGAGTAATATAAAGTATATTCCTAAGACACAAGGAATTGAGACAGTGGAGACTAATATCCATTTACGTCTCATCCCTCATGTCACTAGCATATTTCTCACCAAGATGTAACGTTCTTGTAAACAAAAACGAATATAAAGGAACAAACTTGGGTTAACACCCATGTAATATAAAAATTGCATTCATAACGGATGAGGATGACAAGTTACGGACTAAAGGCGCATGATATCGCGATTACATCTGCTTAAGGTACGGACTCTGGCAGAGGCGTAACTAGAGGACGCCCTTCTTCCCAACGACTAGCCAATGTGGCCCATTGCGGCCCTCGTACACATCTTGACACTTTTTTCTTATTTCTTTGATACCAGTAATTTAGATCTAACATAAAACTGTACCTAATTACAAAGGAATTCATTTTTAGTCCTCTTACCTTTTAGTTATGTGTTCGTGGAGTGACGACGTTGTTTGTTAACATCAGATCGAAGAGATCGGGGACCCGCTGTGACACACTGGACACATTCACTTGCAATATAAGTCACTTGTGTCAATTACACTTGAGCGAAACTAATGAATTTCAATTGTTACAATTCATAACTAAATACAAGCGTAAAGTGGACGATATTATGTATCAACCAGCTAAGCGCCTAACTACCCAACTCACTGGCTCTATCGAACCCATAGGTTCTCCGTACATCCCTATCCTGAGCTAAAATTTTCCAATCATACCCTGTATAATCGACTTCCTTCAAATCATCGATAATGTTATTCTCCCACCTCATTCTTTGTCTACCAACTGGGCGTCTTCCCTCTGGTTATCCTACAAGAAGTTTGAATGATTCTCTTTCATTTCCTATTCATGCCACATGCCTTGCCCATCGCAGTCTACGAGACTTAAATGTTCTTATTATATCTGGCTTCCTATACATACCATGTAACTCACTATTATGTAGTTTCCTCCATTCACCTATATGTTCATTACTTTTTGGTCCAAAAATTTTCCTAAGAACTTTATTCTCAAATACTCGTAATCTTCTTTCATCCCTTAAAGTAAGAGTCCATGTTCCGCATCCAAATAATATAACTGGGTGAATAACAGTTTTATATATTTTCAGTTTAACGTTTTTTGAAAGGAGTTGGGACGACAAGACTCCCTGTATTTTATTCCTTTTTATTTATTTTAACATCTATTACAGCATCATAGATGCTTTAGGACGTAATGCATAATAGCACGCATTTTGAGAATTGAGCTATGTTTTAATTTCTTTGTGCATCTCATTCCTATTTGTAATTATTGTTCCTAGAGATTTGAATTCAGCTACTTCTTCAAAATTTCCTTCATTTGTCACTAATTGTCCGTTTACATTATATAATGCATTTATAGTATATTAAATAGATGGAAAAGTTATTTTAATCAGCTATTAAATGTACATACAGAACAGGACATTGAGGAGGATAAGTTACATACAGCAGAAATGCTAGTCGCAGAGCCAAGTGCAATAGAGGTTGAAATGGCAATTGAAAAATTGAAGATGTATAAAGCATCAGGTTCAGATGAGATCCCAGCAGAACTGATAAAATCAGGGGGAGAAAAATTGATGGACAAGATACGCTGGTTGCTTAGTATGATTGGGAAAAAGAAGCTCTTCCAGATGAATGGAAGGAATCAATTATCGTACCAATTTATAAGAAGGAGATAAAACTGATTGCAACAACTATAGGGGATTCTCATTACTTCCAACTTCGTACAAAATTCTAACAAATATATTAGTAAGCAGACTTACTCCCTATATTGATGACATTCTAGGAGATCATCAATGTGCATTTAGAAGAAACAGGTCTACAACAGATCAGATTTTTAGTATAAGACAGATTTTTAGAAAAGAAATGGGAATATAATGGTACTGTACATCACTATATGTAGCTTCAAAAAAAGCATATGATTCAATTAAGAGGGAGAAGTTATATAGTATCCTGCTGGAGTTCGGAATTCCTAAAAAGTAGTTAGACTTATACGAATGTGTCTAAATGGCTCAACGAGTAGGGTGCGTGTAGGCAAACAGTTTTCAGACACTTTTGAAATCCAGAATGGGTTGAAGCAAGGAGATGCACTCTATCTCCTCTACTATTTAATTTTGTACTAGAGCATGCCATTAATATCTTTAGAGAATGAGGAAGGCTTACAACTGAATGGTATTAATAAGCTGTTAGTTTATGCTGATGATGTAGTACTACTGGCCGATAGCGAGGAGATACTAAAGGCCAACACGCACACACTATTGAGTAACACTAAGAAATTAGGACTGGAAGTAAATATCAGTAAAAACTAAATATATGGTCACACGTAGAAATACATTATATAATGGAAATGGACAGCTAATGACAAATGAGGGAATTTTGAGGAATTGGGCTGAATCAAATACCTAGGAACAATAATCACAAATAGGAATGAGATCACAAAGAAATTAAACATAGGCTCAATTCTGGAAATGCATGCTATTAATGCATTGCAGAGACTTTTGATGTCCCAACTCCTTTCAAAAAAACGTTAAGCTGAAAATATACAAAACTATTAATCTACCAGTTATATTATATGGGTGCGAAACATGGACTCTTACTTTAAGGGAGGAAAGGAGATTACGAGTATTTGAGAATAAAGTTCTTAGGAAAAATTTTGGACCAAAGAGAGATGAACAGACAGGTGAATGGAGAAGACTACATAACAATGAACTACATGGTCTTTATAGGAAGCCAGATATAATAAGAACGGTAAGTCTCATAGACTGCGATGGGCAGGGCATGTTGCGCGTATGGGGAATGAAAGACGTGCATGGAAACTTCTTGTAGGAAAGCCAAAGGAAAACGCCCAGTTGGTAGACCAAGAATGAGGTGGGAGGAAACAACATTAACTCTGATTTGAGGGAAGTAGATTATACAGGGAATGATTGGAAAGCATTAGCTCAGGATAGGGATGTATGGAGAGCTTATGTCCGTGCGGCCATGAACCTACGGGTTCGATAGTGCCAGTGAGTAAGTAAGTAAGTATTTATATGTGTGAACATAGGCCTATATTTAGTTTTATTGATGTTCAGTTCCAGTCCCAATTTCTTAGTGTTACTCAATTGTAAGTGCGTGTTGGCCTTTAGTATCTCCTCGCTATCACCCAATAGTACTACATCATCAGCATGAACTAACAGACTATTAATATCATTGAGTTGTAGGCCTTTTTCATTCTCCAAAGTTTTAATGGCATGTTCTAGTACAAAATCGAGAAGTAGAGGAGATACCACATCTCCTTGCTACAACCCACTGTGAATTTCAAAAGTATCCGAAAACTGTTTTCCTACACGCACCCTACCCTTTGTGCCATTTAGACACATATGTTCGCCTATAAGTATAACTAACCATTTAGGAATTCCGAACTCTAGAAGGGTACTATATAACTTCTACCTCTTTACTCTCAAATCATTATTTAAATATAGTCATTTTAAAATATTTATGTATTTAATGTAAACGGCGATGTTTGAAAACAAATCAGAAAAGACTGGTACGCTCAATTTGCTTCTTTTGTTCGTCACTGCAACCAGATCGTATTATTTATTGCCAAAGGAACGCAATATTGTAAGAATGCACTCTACAGTAGTGGCGAAAAAAAGGAAACAAATCAAACTCTATATTAATTCATTTCTGATGTCCTATGAATGAAAATATGACAACACTACTTTTCTGGGGAAAAATATATTTAAGAAAGTGCAAACAATAGTTTATTTTTTTGGTGGTACAATCAATTGTTACAAATGTTTTTATATTAACTCCCGCATGCGGTATGTGTTGACATTCATGCACTACATATACAATCTGGTAGCTGTTTTTCTTAGTGAGTCAGTCACTGCAAAATAATGCTAAGACCTATTCAGAATGTTAAATGGGAGGTGATTTCTTTATTATGATAAACTTTAGTTGGTAAATTCTAGGCGAAACACGACTGAGATTGGTTGTAAATAAAAAATCATTGTAACGTGGTTGGTCATTGACTCCCATTTGGGGCATGAGTTAAATAGTCATAAGTAATGAGTGGCATTTGTTAGGACTATTTAACGAATGAAATTAAGCTGTTTACTCACAAATCTTTATTTAACTATAGTTATTTTAAAATATTTATGAATTTAATGTAAACGGTGATGTTTGAAAACAAATCAGAAATGTCAGGTTATGTTAATTCTCTGCAACTAGATCATATTATTTATTGCCAAATGAGATCGCAATATTGTAAGAATGTACCCAAGTGGAGAAAAATGAAACACACCAAACTATATATCATAATCAACATTACGGGTTATTCATTTTTTTTAGTAAAGAACTTAGTAAAATCAAGAAATCTGTTCATTATTTGCTATATTCAATGTATTTGTTGGAGAAAAATAATGTTCTGTTCTGTTCAGAATATTAAAAAGGAGAAGCTTTCTTTATCACAAAGGCAGGGGCTGATAAAGAGAAATCGATAAAGAGCGAGGTGAAACACGACTGTCATTGGTTGTATAACAAAATTCATTGAAACGCGATTGGTCATTGACTAGCATTTGTGGCATGAGTTAAATAGTCATAAGTAATGCCACGAGTGATTTCCAAATTATCGATAAATAAACGACTCACGAAGTGAGGAATGAATTTATCTAGAGAATTTGGAAATCAAGAGTGACATTTGTTACGACTATTTAACGAATAAAATTAAGCTGTTTACTCACAAATCATTATTTAAATATAGTTATTTTAAAAACATTTATATATTTAATGTAAACGGCGATGTTTGAAAGCAAATGAGAAACGATTGGTACGCTTCACTTGCTTATTTTGTTCATCACTGCTACCAGATCATATTATTTATTGCCAAAGGAACGCAATATTGTAAGAATGCACTCTAGTGGAGAAAAAATGAAACACATCAACCTGTATATTAATTCATTTCTGATGTCCTATGATATAAATATGACAATTATATTTTTCTGGAATGTTATAACCTGGGAAAAAATACAATTAAGAAAGTGCAAAGAGTGGTTTCTTTTTTTGGTGTTATAATCAATTGTTACAAATGTTTTTATATTAACTCCCGCATGCGCTATGTGTTGACGTTCATGCAATATATATATATATACAATTTGGTAGCCGTGGTTCTTAGAGAGTCAGTCACTGCAAAATAATGCTATGACCTATTCAGAATGTTAAAGAGGAGGTCCTTTCTTTATTATGATACACTTTAGTTGGTAAATTCTAGGTGAAACACGAACTGTGATTGGTCACTGACTCCCATTTGGGGCAGGAGTTAAATTGTCGTTAAAAATAAGTCGAATGGTACTCGTCTGTTTACTTTGTTCATAGCTCTACCTATCTACCTTTGGACGTTAGAGGATTGTATAAATGGAAATAAATTTTAGCATTTGTGCCGTGTTTGGTTTATTGGGCTACACACCGATGTACAGAATCGGAGGTCCGCGGTTCGAATCCCGGTTCAAACGTAATTTTTTCTTTTCAATTATTGACCCTTGCTTAAGAGTGCATCCTTTCTAGCATCAGTAGCATCAGCTCTCATCAGTTAACACTCACAAAAGAACTGATTGATCAGAAGACGGCACGGCTGGCCCAAACCTACCCTCTGTCTTCAAACACAAGCTGGTAGTTGTGCCAAGTTAAAAATGACAGACTATAGGCGATAAGACGCAAGAGAATTGTATAGAATAGGTAAGTTTACTGGGTGATATTTTTTTCCTCACCTGTGAAACAAAAGTCAGAAAACTTTAAAACCCAAACGTTCCCCGAACGCCTTCTTACCGTCATAATAATCATTATTACATTCGCCATGTTTATTATGAATATGTGACTGAATGTGTGTTTCGCCATGAAAGTTCGTGTTGTCTCGGAGGAGGCCCTGGATTTAACGGCCCTGGTCTCTTATTCGAATAGGCTTTCCATGTCTTTGTGTAGTCAAAAATATATGTGTGTGATCCAAAGTTTAATATCCCTCTCCAGACGGTTCGTGCCTCTGTAAGGTCCGAGTGGCGTGAGGGTTATAAAAGTACCTATAAGGTGAGAAGTTAAGCCACGGAGGAGAAGGAGAAGAAATGCCGTGTCATTACCTATTATATGATATTATACACCTCTGTGGTCTCGAGGTAGCGTGCTGCCTTGTCACGCAGCGGGCCCGGGTTCGATCCCCGCTCGGGGCAGTTTCTCTGGGTGAGGTTTTTATCGGGGCTTTTCCTCACCTGTAAGACAAATGTCAGGAAAAACTTTAAGGCCCAAACGGTCCCCGAAATCATATGGCCATCATCCTTATCATTATCATCCTTACCATTATCATTATCATCATCCTTCACCTGTGTGGAAAACAACGGGAAGCTACCACACCTACACAATTCCCTAGTAAAGCTGCAAGCATAGCATGAAAATTACAATGGATGGATACATTAATAAGCTGTTAGTTTTTGCTGATGGTGTAGTATTATTAGGCGATAGCGAGGGGATATGCCAACACGCACACTCCATTGAACAGCACTAATAAATTGGGACTAGCAGTAAACATCAATAAATCTAAATATATTTTGACATATAGAAATACACAATATATAGAAATGGACAGCCGATGACAAATGAGGGGAATTTTAAAGAAGTGGGTGATTTCAGGTACCTAGGAAGAATAACTACAAACAGGAATGAGATGAATAAAGAAATTAAACATAGACTCAAATCTGGAAATTCATCCATTTATGCATTACGGGACTGCTGATGTCCCAACTCCTCTCAAAGAAAGTGAAACTGAAAATATATACAACTGTTATTCTTCCAGTTGTATTATATGGATGCGAAACATGGACTTTTAATTTAAGGGAGTACAGGATATTACGAGTATTTGAGAATAAAGTTATCTGGGAAAAAATTGGACATAAGAGAGACGAACAAACAGATAAATAGAGAAGATTATTGACCTGTAACAGTGACATATATGCTATTTATAGGAATCCAGATATAATGTGTAGAGTTAAATTTCACAGACTGCGATGGGCAGGACATGTGGCACGAATAGGGAATGAAAGAGGGGTGTGGAAGCTTCTTGTAGGAAAACCGGAGGGTAACGGCCCAGTTGGTAGACCAAGAATGAGGCGGGAGAATAACATGAATCATGATTTGAGGGAAGTAGAAAATACAAGGGATGATTTTAAAACATTAGGTCAGGATAGAGATGTATAGAGAGCTTATATACGCGTGGCCATGAACCTACGGGTTCGATAGTTCCAGTGAGTTAATTATTTATATAAATGTTATTGTCCACCGCTGTGATCTCGAGGTAGCGTGCTGCTTTGTCACGAAGCGGTACCGGGTTCGATCCCCTGTCGGGACCGTTTCTCTGGGTGAGGTTTTTATCGGGATTTTTCTTCACTTGTAAGACAAATGTCAGGAAAACTTTAAAGTCCAAACGGTCCCCGAAATCATATGGCCATCATTACCAACATCATCCTTATCATCATCATCATCCTTCACCGGTGGTGGAAAGCAACGGGAAGCTACCACACCAACATATCCGTAGTAAAGTTGCAAGCATAGCATGAAAATGCTATGATTGCAGTGAAGGACCTGCCTTCGGGCAGAATTACCATGGATGGATGGATAAATGTTATTTGCTTAGTCGAAACCCAAAATAAAATTTAAAAATATGACATGTAATAGGAATCACATAGGGCCTATTGTAATATCCTCATATTGTATTTTTAAACAGCTTCAGCAACAAGCGATTAAATATGTGTACTAATAAAAGTATTTGAATCGGCCGCGGTGGACTAGTGGTTACGCTCCTTGCCTCTGGTCTCGAGGGTCGCGTTTTCAAACCCGGCCGGGTCGATGGATTTTTTAGGACGAAAAAATCCAAGAAGCAAGTCCTCCGGGAGGGACTTTAACCCTTAAATTAAAAATGTATCTTATTGGATACATTGACTTAATGTATTTAATATTGTTTTTAGATCCATAGAAAAACAAACGAGTAAAAATTACTTAAATTTATGTCAAATTACGCAATAATGTATAATAATAACACAGTTTAACATGAATTGATTTTCCGTGCGGTCCGGAATATTTAAATAACTGGCACGAGAAAATTTTGTACTGACAATTTAAGGGTTAAGACGTTGGTCCCGAGTCTGAAGATTTTCAGACTCGTAAAAGATCCTTAAGCCTGAATGAAAAGGCCTCTAAGCAAAATTTACCGAATTTTCCCGTCCTAGTACTACCTTGGTCCCCTAGATGTCAGTATGAGGCGGAACGCTGACCACGGACCACTCAAATGACATCTATAGGAAAACAAGTGTAACTAAATTAGTATGATTCAAATTCTTCCCTGTAGGAGTAGAGCACCTAAATCTCTATTAAGGGAAACATGGGCTTACAAGAAGAAGAAAAGTATTTGGAAAAAACCCAACATTTTGGTTGGGAAAGTAAATATAAATTTCGTCTTTCTTCTGGAGCGAATCAAACGAAAATCTCACATGAAATTTTCAAATATTATAAAAAATGTTATTTCAATATCAAATAGATTTTCAACTTGAAGGCCTATACTTTACTATTCAGTCAATTAGAAGTGGATTTTTTTGGAGATGACTAAAAGTTATGGGTTAACAAAGATACATATGATCCATGAGGTAATCAGGGCCGTTTGATCTGATGGTAAGATTCTCCATAAAGCAAGTTTTCTCTTAACTAACGGGCGCCGGTAATTGGATTACGTCTCATTTTGAATTCATGACATGGAAACACGTGTGCTGGAATACAGCTGCTTTGATATTAGCATAAATTGTGATCGCTGCTGGTTGTTTAATGATACCTTTATGTTGTGAGACTTGGGCCCTGATTTAGGAAACATCCAGTGTGCATATTGTGTGCACTTCGTGGTCTAAAGTTGAACAATCATGTAATTCCATTCTCAGTGATGGAATAAGTCACTTTTCTTATCAATGATCAGTTTAACATTCAAAACTATATATTTTGGAAACTAAATATGTGAATGCTAATAAAATGCTTTGTTAAAACCGTTGAGGTGGAGAGTCATAAAATAAAATAAGTTAATATATACCTTCTTAGGTAAAATCCGTCGTCCTCAACTTATAACATATGTAATCTTTATGCCAGTAGACCTTTCAGAAAATCCGTTCCATCTTCAGCACGTCACTCTTCGCTACAACATCCAGTATGATGGTTGATGCTGCTTTGTCACGACAAAGTCACATTAGGACCAGCAGCATCAACCATCATACTGGATGTTGTAGCGAAGAGTGACCTGCTGAAAATGGAACGGATGTTCTGAAAGGCCTACAGGCATAAAGATTACATATTTTATAAGTTGAGGACGACGAATTTTACCTAAGAAGGTATATTCTAACTTATTTTATTTTATAACTAAATAAATCTCTGGCACTATCGAACCCGTACGTTCATGGCCGCGCTGACATAAGTTCTCCATACATCCCTACCCTGAGCTAATGTTTTCCAATCATTCCCTGAAATCCCTCAAATCATGCTTAATGTAATTCTCCCACTTCATTATCGGTGTACTAACTGGGCATTTTCCCTCTGGTTTTCCTACAACAAGCTTCCATGCACGTCTTTCATTCCACATTAGTGTCACATGTCCTGACCATCGCAGTCTACGAGACTCAACTGTTCTCATTTATATCTGGCTTCCTGTAGCCTAAATACCATGTAGTTCATTGTTATGTGGTCTTCTCCATTCACCTGTCTGTTAATCTCTCTTTGGTCCAAACATTTTCAGAAGAACTTTATTCTCAAATACTCGTAAACTCCTATTCTCCCTTAAAGTAAGAGTCCATGGTTGAGTGGTAGACAAGGCCTTAAGGCCTTAACTCTGCCAGGTAAATAAAAGCTATTATTATTATTATTATTATTATTATTATTATTAATATTATTAGATTATTATATTTCGCAATCCCTATATAATAAACTGGTAGAAGAATAATGTTTTGTAAAATAAGCTTTAACGTTTTTTGAAAAGTAAAAAAAATATGTAATACATAATGAGGATTGAAATATAATAATTCTCATTAGCAAATATTTGAAAGTTGGTAACATGCATAATACTTAAAGTTTTTATAGACTTCGGAAGGAATAGAAAAAACAGAATAAAGCGCTCTCGACAGTACCAATAGGATTCGGGATTCAATCTCAGCAAAAATATATTAAATTTTTGGTGAAAAAAATTCAAGGACCCGACTTCCTTCAATAAATTAAAAGTTTGTAGACTTTGTATGTTAAAAAGCACTCTATACGTCTTGTATATCCTGGTACTATTTTCCTGTTGTAAAATTGCCTATAACAGAAAGACACAATTAAATCCAAAGGTAAACCTAGAATCCATATGTTT
>JASPKZ010009654.1:0-123201 GCA_030220185.1 Diploptera punctata | reverse complement strand
AACTGCAGTAGCTTCAGACACCCTATTTTGAACTTTATCTAACTGTGCTCTAAATTCTGGCATTGAGATTTCATTACATATTTCTACTCCTGATGCCATATATTTATTAGCCGTATCCCAAACACTTTCTCGGGCCGGCTATGCCGTATTTTTATTTTGGTGTAAAGGCAGCCATTATTGCACTATAAGTTACAAATAAAATAAAAATTAGCATAGACTGTACTTCACAAATTCACGATTAAATTGCAGTGGAGTATGGGATGAAGTTCCAGTGACAAACGGCTGATCTATTACAACAAATATGGTCCGCAGGATAGCTAGATTGCTCGCACAGGCGAATTACACTCGCCAAAATCGATCGGCTTACACCTGTACTTAAATTTGCCACCTCCTAAGGAAGAGGAGTAACATTAAGACACGTATAAATATACTAATAATGTAAATATGTTTAGAATTAAGAATGGTAGCCAGAGAGAAAGGCCCAGTAGGTAGGTCAGGAATGAGGTGGGAAAATAATTTTACTCTGTTTTGAGGGAGGTGAATTAAACAAGAAATGATTGGAAAATTCTAGCCTAGGATATGGATGTATGGAAATCGCCACTAACCTAGTTCAATTGTACCATGGAGGCATTTATTAGCAATGGCAATGTAACTAGATAAATATACCATACTAACGGACATGGTATTATGACCGAAATAACTCGAGAATGTGTTGCACATAGTAATCATAAAGAAATATTATCAGTATAAATTAAACTAGGACATAACTAACTAATTGGTACTATCGGACTCTTAGGGTCATGGCATTGTGAACGTAAGCTCTCCATATAAACCTATCCTCAGTTAATGTTTTTCAATCATTTCACTCAAATCGTGTTTAATATTATCCTCCACATTATTCTTGGTCTTCCAACTGGGCGCTTTCCTTCTGGTTTTCCTACAAGAAGCTTCCATGTCCCTTTATCAATCCACATGTCCTGCCCTACACATTCTACGAGACTTAACTGTTGAATTTATAGTGAATTATTATTATTATTATTATTATTATTATTATTAATAATAAGTACTACAAGAATAGACTAATAGCTCTAGAAATGGATTATTTACGCAGAAGTGCCAGAAAGTCTAAATTAGAACACGTCACAAATAAGGAAATTAGAAACATAATGGAAGCAGAAGAAAGCATTGAGGAGAAGGAATTAAAATGGTTAGGACATGTTTTAAAAAAGGAAGATGAGCGATGGCCGAAGCAACTATATGAATGGCATCCGAACAGAAAGAAGAAAAGAGGGAGACCAAAGTTAACATGGAAGGAAAACATGAAGACAGTAATGCAAGCTAGAGGGCTAAGCATCGAAGATGCCCAAGACCGAGGTTTGGCACGGGAAGACGGCAGCAGCTGTAAAAACCCGAAGATAGATAGATTATTATTATTATTATTATTATTATTATTATTATTATTATTATTATTATTATTATTATTATTATATAAATTTGTTCCACCGATATAGTCTAGTGGTAACGTCGATTCCTCAGGCTCAGCGGGTCTGAGTTCAATGTCGGTTGTGATGAGATTTTTTCGGGAGTTTTTCCTTATCCGCAAGACAGAAACTTTAAGGTTAAAATACTTTATAAATACCATCTGGCGTCATAATATGCATATGATTTTCAGCTTGTTTAGTATCATTGTAGAGCGAATGATGTATTTGTCCTAAATGTTCGTATATTTTCGGTGATATTGAACCGACTTATCAACCAGTGAGACCTTCTGTATCCTCGAGTGCCATAAAAGTACGTTCCGGAATTATTATCCTCTCCCAATAGGTCATATCCCTGAAAGGCCCGTGTGGCGTGGGGTACGTAAAATATCTACAAAAATAAAAGTTAAACTGGGAAAAATAAAGAAAATAAAAATATATAATTTTTACATTTCATTTAGTTAATTCGTATATTTTTATTTATTTATTTATTTAGCCTGGTGGAGTTAAGTCATGTGGCCTTCTCTTCCAGTCACCAGGACAAACATATGTTACATCAGAATATAACAATCTCAGTAACTCTAATATTAAATATTAAATGAAGATTTGAATAATAAGATAATTACCTATTACATTACGATCTATAATACGACCAGTTAATGATAGTTAAGATTAAGACTAAAACTAATAATAAAATATATTCAAGCAAAAATAAATAAATTGTTGATAGACTGTCCCTATCTAATATATATATATACTAATTTTACTATTATACAATATTTAAACCAATGAAAATATTTGTTAATCTTAATAATATTTTTATAAATAATTTAATTTATTAATTGTTAAAATAATTCTATCAGTGAGGTGTATAAGTTAGTTTGTTATTAAATAATTCTTTAGTTTGCAGTGGCGTACATTCAACCCCAGCTCCCCCAGCACTGCTGGGGTAATTAGTATAGTAATAATTTTGAATTAAAAAATAATATATTTGCCAAATTCCATTCAAATCAATTACACGTGAACATAAAAATTCTAAATTCCTGCCGCGCCAGCAGACATGTATCGCATTCGGTTTGACGGAGCCATCTGCGTATTCACATTATCTCCATAGAGAAACACAGAGCGTTTCCTCTATGTTATCCCCACCAACACCAGCTATTGCGCTACAGATGATCCGTGCAAGCAAATGCATCACTGCCTGCTACGTCGAGCGATAATCCATTAGAGGAAGCTTATTATATTGTTCCTTTGACTTTTTATTGAATACTAGCTAGCTGTACCCAGTTAATGTCACAACTCGATAAGAATACATTTAATGAAAAAAAAACGAGATTGGCTATTTTTCAAAATAAAATTGTTCAATTTATAATATTTAATTAATGCTAGTTACATGTTTACAAAATACAAAAATAAATAAATAAAATTATGCGGTACGTTTTGCCAACTATAGCAACTGTTAATTTAAGAAACTTTATTTATATTGTATATCTGAATAACAACAATTGGATTATTACGAAGGTGTATATATTATTTGTGGAAAACAACAGTTGAACTTATTATCGACACTTGAGTTCGTTCAAACGCATTATTAATACATTTTTACGAGTTACGGATGAATTGATTTGTCAATTTAGTAAAAATGAATGTAAGTGACTGTATAATTTACAAACGAGACCATTTTCGTGCAACAGGCCTTTCAACAAGAAAAATGTCCTTGTTCAACAAGGTAGGCCAACTCCAGATTTACCGGATCTAAAGAAAAAAATTAAAGGTATTTTAGTATCATACAATTTGTAAACTGAATAATTCGGGTTGAAAGCTTTATGACATGTAAGTCACATTTTCTAGTCATACAGCTGGGATAATTATTACTCTGACCACCACACGCCACTGTTAGTTTGTTTTTGAACGATGTTATAGTTTCACACAACAGGGGGAAATGCTGCGAGTTTTTATTGTTGTAACTGAAGGGAAATACGTTGTATTTTACTCGAAAACAAGGTGTAATAATAATGGCGTATTCAGAATGAGTGAGCACTACAAACGCTAGAGATCCGCCATAAGATATATTCGACTTTAATTGCACGTTACTAGTTTTTGCAGATGAGGCAAATAAAGTACCCTAAGTCACGCTATCACTTTTAACGTAGATGTAAAACGCTATGCCACCCTATCATTCATTCTATGTTCACTGATCGTATTGATCTGAAAACCTGGTAGCTTAGGGATTAGGCATTGGTTCCAAGGGATAGGAGTTTCATGTTACAATTCCATCTACTGAAATATCTGCCTCCTCTCTCTCTCTCTCTCTCTCTCTCTCTCTCTCTCTCTCTCTCTCTCTCTCTCTCTCTCTCTCTCTCTCTCTCTCTCTCATGTTTAACTATATAGTTTTGTTACTACATTGTCGTGGAGTAATTAATAGGGCAAGTATTTTAATGCACAATAAAATTCAGGATAATGCATTATAAAAATGCAATAATGCATTAACAAATACCAACAAATGCACTAACATTAAAAATAATGCAATATGATATTTATAAAATTCTCATTTGCGGGTGTTCACTTTTTTTAGTCCTGCATTGCAATGCACAACAAACAACTGCTGTAGATTGAAGAAGGAAAACAATTTTTTATTGTCTCTTAATATTAACTTGTAAATCGAGAAATTCCTTTCCACCTCTAGCGACACTAAAGATGAATATTTGAAATAAACCATGTCGCTGGATTGTGTCCCCATGTAGCACTCCTACATAATAACTTTTACCTGACAGAATATCAGCTAGTGATGACAGCATATCAAACATTTAATCTTTACTCAACACCATTATAATTTTCTTCAATACATCCTTTCCCATTTCCTCACTCACTTTTTCTAGATAATTTACTACAGTTTTCACTAGGTTCCTTTGCTCCACTAATTGAACTCATAATTTCTATGAACGATAATAATAATAATAATAGTAATTGTGGAATTCAGGCTTTCACGGCCGGTAATCATGGTATTAAAAGATTCCGGGCTATGTGGCCGTGGTCTATAACTGGCGTTTCTTCCAGACGTTAATACCACAATAATAATAATAATAATAATAATAATAATAATAATAATAATAATAATAATAATAATAATAATAATAATAATAATAATAATATATAATCGTAAAATTATTATGGAATGGATCCCAATGGAAAGGGGGAAGAAAGGAAGATCAGACAAACCCTGGTGTGCAAGCGGCTATGATTATTATAAGAGGATTGGAGGAAAATCAATGGATGGACAGAGATGAATGGCGTTTGCTTTCCGGAAGACGGCGGCAGCTGTCATGATAGTGGAATAACAATAATAATAATAATAATAATAATAATAATAATAATAATAATAAATAATAAGAACAGCTAAGTCTCGTAGACTGCGATGGGCAGGACATGTTGCACGTATGCGGAATGAAAGACTTGCATGGAAGCTTCTTGTAGGAAAGCCAGAGGGAAAACGCCCAGTTGGTAGACCAAGAATGAGGTGGGAGAAATAACATTAATAATGATTTGAGGGAAGTAGGTTATACAGGGAATGATTGGAAAGCATTAGCTCAGGATAGGGATGTATGGAGAGCTTATGTCCGTGCGGCCATGAACCTACGGGTTCGATAGTGCCAGTGAGTAAGTAAGTAAGTAAGAGTAAGTAAGTAAGTAAGTAATAATAATAATAAGAATAATGCCGCGGAGTCTTGGGCTGGGTGAGTATTGGCGTGCCTTCCGCCAGAGTTACACGTACACGACCGGCAAATCATTGGTACGGAGCACTACCTGCATCACAACAGATGTTGAAAGTGATGACCTTGACATAATAATAATAATAATAATTTTAGTAATAATTTAGGAATTGAAGGCTCCAAGTAAAGTAAGTAAACAAAGTATTTATGTTGGTAGTATCATACTGTATATGCAGTGGATTTTCGTGACCTAAAATATGACTGGGCCAGATAGAGACAGAAGAACACATGCAGTAAAACAGTTTACTGTGACACTAAAGAAGTAACTCTGCTGGCGAATAAAACCCAGCAACGCCCTTCTTTACCTATCTAGATGACAAGGAAGGCTGTCGATCCATGCGTACTAAAAAAATATTATATGAAACTTACATATTTTCACCCTACTCCTTCACTATCATTTCCCTGTGTTCCTTTCATATATGTAGGGGAAGGTTGGAAAAAACAGGGTAGTTGGACAAAACGAGGTACTCTCTTATATCTTCGTGATTACAGCTGTCATCTTTCAAATGAATGTCAAATTACTTTTCAAATAGTACCTGATTATGAAATATTTCAGTTGGTGCCGATTTTTTTTTTTGCCAGTGAGAAAAAATTGTATCACGTGTTCGTATTTGTCAGCAGTGAATATTAATATTTCTACGTTAATGGAAGCCTTAATAATCTTCTTCTTAACGATATTTTCACAATGTAAGTTTATACAGTATTATCATTCAATTGGCAAGATCACCTCCCTAGAATGCCATACAATAGACTACCTCTGAATATATTCAATTACAGACCCACAGGACGAAGAAACCCAGGACGACCTAAGAAGCGATGGAGGGATCAATTTCTATCCTGAAGCGGAACAAGCTAATGGCATAATCTGTGATGTGTAACTGATGATGATAGATATATTCGTATATTAATTCACAACAATCATGTGTATAACCTTTAAATTTCATGCATGCTATTGTTTTAAAGAAAAAGTAGCGTGGTTGCACAAAACGGGGTAGTAAATAGTTCTCTAAAATGGGGTACCCATATTTATTCCCTATGCCCCGCACCGTAGGCGAGCGGCTTTTAGGGACCATGCTTAGACCAGAGTTACGGGGTTGATACTGATTTTCTCATGGAATTTCGATCAACTCTGACGGACCGCTGCTCAACCAACATAGTGAGGAATTTGATAGCTACAATAAGTAGCGGCTTCTGGTTGAGAAAACTAGCTTCAACGGCTGGGGAAACTGACATCAAATATCACTCAAACTGGTAGGATAATCGTTCATTCTATGATTTACAAGTCGATGCGAGGCCAGCAGCAGACTGGTAGGCCAAAGACGCTCAAGACTGTCGTGCCATTGAGTTTAGTTTGGTTTTATCTCCTCCTTAGTAACACATCTGTTTTTCTCTGTACATACATTAATAAAATACACAACGAGTTCTAAATTAAAATATAACATTATGAAATATTACCTAAAAGTCCGTCTCCTCAACATCATCATCATCATCATCATCACTCCAAGGATTAGGCAATTGCCCGTTCCGACTTCATATTGCATCAGCCCAACGTCTTCTAGGTCTTCCAACATCACGCCTTCCTCTTGCTTGATAATTTCTGGCTAACAATGGATATCTCTCCTTGCTCATTCCATCCATGTGATCAATCCATTTCTGTCTGTAATTCGTGACTTTATCCAATAAAGGCTGTACTTTCAATTCTTCTCTTATATCCTCATTTCTTATTCTATCAAGTCTTGTACATCCTTTTACTTGTCTTAGGAACCGCATCTCTGCCGTCTGTATTCTATCCTTCTGTCTTTTCACTGGAGCCCAAGTTTCACATCCATACAATATTGTGGGAACCGCCATAACATTATACATTTTTATCTTGGTTTCTTTTCTAATTTTATTTTTGAATGTTCTCTGTATTGTTCCACACACCGTCTGAAATTTATTTATTTTGGAGTCAATATCTCTTTCCACATTGTAGCCAACATCACAGCCCAAATATTTGAAACTAGACACCTGTTCTATACTTTGATTTTCTAAAATAATTTTGGTTCTCACTGGATCTCTTCCTCTAAAAGCCATGGTCTTCGTTTTCCTTACAGAAATTTTTAGATCGTATAATTTACATATTTCATTTAATGCATGCATTGATTTCTGTAAGTCGTCTTCATTTTTCTGTATTATGATTACATCGTCAGCAAATAAAAGATTATTTATGCACATTTTATTATCCATTCTTATTCCTGGATTTACTAAAACTTTCCATTTATTAAAAATATCGTCTATATATATATTAAACAAAGTGGGTGATAAACTACATCCTTGTCGTAATCCAGTATTTGTTTTGATTGCATCTGTTCTTTTGAATCCGGTATCTATAATTATATTTGTGTCTTCATATAATGTCTTTATTGTTTCAACAAGGCACAGCGGGTATCCTTTCATTCGTAATATTTCCCATAATTTTTGTCTGTTTACTCGATCGAAGGCCTTATCCAAATCTATAAATCCTATGTGAGTTTCTAAGTTATGTTCTCTTCTCTTTTCTATGAGTTGTTTCAGTGTAAAGACATTGTCTATACATGACCTTCCCTTTCTGAATCCACTTTGATTTTCACTTATTATTACTTCTGTTATGTTTCTCAATCTATTATTTATTATTTTCGTATATATTTTGTAGCCAGTATTCATTAAGCTAATCCCTCTGTAATTCTCGCAATTTCTCCGGTCTCCTCTTTTGAATATATTCTTGACAATTGCTGTTTTCCAAGTGGTTGGAATCCCATAGGTCTGCCAACATATATTAATTAGATGAAGTATTCGTAGTTTACACAATATTCCACTATATTTGATTAATTCCATATTTATATTATCTAATCCTGTTGCTTTCCTATTCTTAGTGGTTTTCAAAGCCATTTCTAATTCATTTATGTCTATTACATCAATATTTTCCACTTTTATTTCTTCCTCATTGTTCTCTTTTCCTTCAATTTCCTCCTTTTTCCAAAGTTTTTCATAATGCTGGATCCATTCTTGTTCTGGGATTATATTCAATCTGGCAGAATCTTTCTCAGTCTGATTTAGATGTTTCACTAATTTATAACCTATTTCTTGTCTTCCATACATATCATGTTCTACTGAGCTTATAAATTTATCCCATGACTCCTGATGGGATTTTCTTATAATGCTTTTAGCAATTCTCCTTTTCATTTTATATTCTTCATAAGATTCTTCTGTTTTCAGTCGTAAGTATGTATGATATGCTTTTTGTTTTTCATTCACTGCATTTTGTATATTCGCATTCCAAGTTCTCAAGCCCTTCCTATTCCTTATTCTATTTTTCTTTCCTAATATCTCATTTGCTGTTTTATGTATTACATTTGATATATTTTCCCATTCAATATTTATATCTTCTGACGTCGCTATCTCTGATATATATTTATTCATTCTGCTTTCATAATGTTGTCTAATACTTTGATCTTGTAATAAATATATTTTATATACTTCTTCTTGGTTTCTTTTGTTCTTTATGTTATTTTTCCGCCATTTAGCTATTATGTTTATTTTGCTTATCACGAGATAGTGATCAGAGTATATATCGCTGCCTCTATGTACTCTCACATCTTTTACCAAGGCTCCTAGCTTGTTGTTTACGATTAAATAGTCAATTATTGATCTTGAGTTATATCCACTTCTTGTATATTTATGTATGTCCTTTTTTCGGAAATAGGTATTCATTATTTTTAATTGATTATAGGCTGAAAACTGTCTCAAATCCTGTCCATTGTCATTTATTGTTATTTCTCCATTATTTCCTATTACATTAGGTATAGGGACATTGCCTACTCTGGCATTTAAGTCTCCACTTATTATTAAATGATGATCTTTTGTATATTTATCAACTAATGTTTGTAATGTTTTATAAAATTTTTTGTTTCTTCTTTCTTGCCTTCCTCTGGGGCATACACAGCAATTATCATCATATATCCTCTTTCAATTTTAAATCTGGCTATCAGGATTCTTTCATTTATAAACTCATAGCTATTCAATTTGTTCTTCCATTTTTCATCTATTAAAATTGCTACTCCACACTGCGCTCTTGTTGTCTGTTCTACTCCGCTATACAACATAGTATAGTGTTGTAAGTCCTTTGTTCCTTTTAGTTTCTTTTTTGTTTCTGTTATTGTTGCTATATTTATTTCTTTTTTCTTTAATTCTCTTTCTAATTCTTCTTCTTTTGTATTTATTCCCCTTACGTTCCAATTTCCTAATTTCAAAATGTCCTTTATTCCAAATCGTATCCTTTTATCTTGCTTGGGTCGGTTCCTTTTATGACAATCCGGCTGATTTCCATGAAGCTTCTCAGTAAGATAAATGTCTCCTGGAAGCGTTACGAGCGCTTCGCAGGACAAGGATGGTGGAAGGGCTGCTTCCTCTGAGCCTCCAAACATGCTCCTCTGGGTATCCACCCCCCAAGAGAGGGCTGCTTCTTCCGCTCTTCAAGCCCTACAAGTTTAGCTGTGCTATTCCTTGTCGCCCTGTTGACCGTTGAAGACTTGACTTGACGAAGATGTGGCCGCCCAATATGGATACAGACGCCATTCCTTCGTTGTGAGCTATACTTAGTTCCCCTCGCCTCTTACCCACCAGCAAGATTAACCTAAGTCAATCTTCCCCAGTAGAGTCGTCTGGTTCATCGGGTACTAAGCCCCCCCACCACGTCAAGGTGATAGCTCCTGGGGGGGGTCTCCTCAACATAAGATTATTTATCTGTATCGCTTTCGGGACTAGTCCCATCATCAGCACGATTCAATACTGATGTTCCACTGAAGATCTGGTAGAGGGGGTTACACGTACTGGGTGCGTTTTCATTTATGGTCGTTGTTAATGAAAACGCATCCAATAAGTGTAACTAAACCATTATAGAACCCCTGGCCTCCAAAATATTCATTCCAGCCTCCATCAAAATACTTTAATGAATTGTACCCTAATTGTAAAGGAAAAAAGAATTTCCAAACGTAGAAATATAGTATATTTCATATAGAACCTAAGAAACTAGTTACACTATTATAATATAAAGACTTAATCCCCTCTAAAAAGATTTTCAGTTGAACACCAGTATTGAATCCTGCTGATGATGGGACTAGTCCCGAAAGCGCTACAGATAAATAATCTTTAAGTTCAGGAGACGGACCTTTTAGATAAATATTTCAAAATTTTATATTTTAATTTTTAATAATACCTTAACGGAACTTTATCATAAATTTTATTAATGTTGAATGAGTTCCAAATACCTAAGAAGAACTTATTGTTACATTATGTCTACCTGCAAAAATCAGTAGTAGCTAAAGTATCTTTCAGTTTGGTACTTCGATATATTTTTTGTTTCTAATGCCCCAGTTTTTGTCCTTAGACATTTCTAGTGTTCTCTCCTGGCAATGGCGTAATTGTAACCCACTTCTGAGCTTGGGGCGCCTGGAAGGCGGGGTTACGTTGCCCTGATGATGATGATGATGATGATAGTGGTGCACCAGGAGAGCCCCTAATCCTAAGTTTAATCTAAGATGAATATGAATGGTGATGATTGCAATGGCCATATGATTTCGGGTCTTAAAGTTTTCCTGACATTTGTCTTATAGGTGAGAAAAAAACCCCGATAAAAACCTCACCCAGAAAAACTATCCCGACAGGGGATCGAACCCGGGCCCGCTGCGTAACAAGGCAGCACACTACGTCGAGACCACAGCGGTGGACTTACTTCGATATGTTATTTAATTATTTTGTTGGGTTGGAATTTCTAGCATGAAGTAGTTTCCTATATTAGACATGCAGTTAACTTTGTAAAAGTGTTGTACGAACTTAATATTGTTAATTCACCCTAAAGCGTTTACCCCTGCACAGAGAAAATTGAAAATTAGAGCGGGATACGTAACTGAAGCTAATGAAACACTCCAATCTATTAAATGAAGAAATATTTATTCAACCTACTTTCTAAGTAATATATTTAGATGACAAAGCTCAAAATAATGAATAATAATATGCAATAAATTAAATGCTGCATAACATCTTTTCTAATTTCAGCACACATTTATAATTTGAATAATTAAATTTTCGCTCTGACAGAAACCCCTTAAGGTCAAGAAGTTTCATTTTAATGTCGGATGGAACAATATGATTCGGTTTAAAGAGGGTGCTTGCTTATGTTGAATTGCCGGTATTCCTTCAGGTTATATGAAATTATGGTTCACTTTAGAAGTCATGTAAAATAAGACATTAGCAAATTCTTGCTAACTGAACAAAGAAATTAATTTTTATTTTATTATCGACTGTATCCTCTCTTAAAATTATTTGACTTGTAGACCCTATACTTTGTTTACTTCTAAGAACTTGTTTTTAAAAGCATATACAATTTACTTTTAAATAATTTTCAAATACTTAATTGTGATTCAAGGAGATTCAGACCCTAGGAATAGATTTGCTTATGTGATTTCCTTTAAAGATTACCCAACAAAATTTTAAATGCATTTTTGCTGATACCCATTCGAGCTACATGGCCTGGCCATACCTTAAACGACTAGTCTTTAAAATTCCGTCAAAATTATAATAGCGACTATTTAACTCATGCCCCAAATGGGAGTCAATGACCAATCACGTTTCAATGATTTCTGTTTTACAACCAATCAGAGTCGTGTTTCACGAAACATTTATCAGTGTTAAATTTACCATATTAAAGAAAGCTCCTCCTTTTTAATATTCTGAACAGATCTGACCATATTTTGCAGTGACTGAGCCTGTGAGAAATACGGCTACCAGATTGTATATAGTGCATGAACGTCAACACATGCCGCATGCGGGAGTTAATATAAAAACATTTGTAGCAATTGATTATACCACAAAAAAAAAGAAACTACTGTTTGCACTTTCTTAAATGTTTTTTTTTCCCAGGTAACAATCCAGAAAAAATATATTGTCATATTTACATCATACCACATCAGAAATTAATTAATATACAGTTTGATGTGTTTCATTTTTTCTCCACTAGAGAGCATTCTTACAATATTGCGTTCCTTTGGCAATAAATAGTATGACCTGGTTGCAGTGATAAATAAAAGAAGCAGATGAAGCTTATTACCCGTTCAAGGAGTAAGTGCAGTTGTTGACGGAGGGCACTGCAGTCGTGTTTATGCAGGAACAGACCACGTGACACTGCTATCTATGAGTGCTGAGGGGAATGGGACGTGGGACGCTGACAGTATACACTGCCTTACATGACGTCACGTGTAGCAACAAACTCGAGCTTCGTAATTCTTCCGCCTGCAGAGATATTTTGAATGACTAATACCTATCGTTTCTCATTTGTTTTCAAACATCGCCGTTTACATTACATATATAAATATTTAAAATAACTATAGTTAAATATTGATTTGTGAGTAAACAGCTTAATTTTATTCGTTAAATAGTCCTAACAAATGCCACTCTTGATTTCAAAATTATCTAGATAAATTCACTCCTCACTTCGTGAATCGTGAATTTATCGATAATTTGGAAACCACTCGTGGCATTACTTATGATAATTATGGAGTTTCTAAGTAGAAACTTCATTCGTTCTCCATTCTCATCCTTTTTTGGGTTTGACAGTTCACACGACTTCTTTAAACGATTAGATGTTTTCTTTATATATATATATATATATATATATATATATATAGCTCCTAAAGTTTAAATATCTAAAGAAGACCTCCCATAAATACATTTCCTTGATTGGAATATTAACATTACCTACATCATTTGGAAATTTGCAAATTTTAAAACAAATATGTAGCATTTATATATTTTCAGATATAACGGTTCTATCTCCTCTGGTCTATTTCCTCTTCAAAGACATAATTATTTATATTAATATTTTTAATATATTTTTTGCACGATAGTGCGTTCTGTCGTACTTACAGGAATGGGGACCGTGATTGAAAATTCAATTTTCTAAATTTCGGGGTTGCCAACATATAAATAACCATACTGTAATATTACAAATGACCTACCTAGGGCGGGGAGTAAAACCACTGCCCTTTATATATACTACGCACAATGTATACACAAAAATATATCCAAACGTTAGTGTTAATGTACCTTATACGAAACCAATCACTGCATTTAAATTAACTGAACTTTATTTGAAACAATATAAAAAATAAATTCGTACTTGCCGCCATTTTATGCCTGATTGGTGTCACGACCTGCTGTAGTCTCAATTATTTTCGGCATTTACCATATATACATTGTCAGTCATTTTTTCTAATGAACGCAATTTTTTCCAATAAATATATTATTATTTTACCATTATTTATTATTTTGAAAATATAATCGTGCATAAAATAATGTACAACACACGTTTGTGAAGTATTTTACAGAATTTCGAAAATTAAAAACCTAGTTATCGCTCAGTTTTAATCATTTCCTCGCTTCTGTAAAAAACTTCCAAACCTCGCATTGTAATATACTATCGTATTGTACTTTTATTATACTAACATTAAGTTTTTAATCTATATATTTATTTTTTATATTTGACATATAATATATTTACAAGCTAACAGCAAAATAAATATTAATCGTATGTAAACTTTCAACGTCGACCTGAATTATTACATACATAATTTAATTATACTGTGAAGATATAGACCTAAAAGGTAAAACAAAGTCTATCAATAAATTCTGAAAGGTTATTTATAATGTTGGTTGAGTGTTTTAATAAAGAGGATGCAAAGAATCTCGACACTTAATTTACATAGTAATATAGTGTTGACGTGATTCACTAAATCCGTATTATATCTCTTAGATCCCAGAGTCACTGTTCTGGGTGCTAAATGTGGTATCATAATCCCCATGAACCCCGAGATAGTACAGAGGTCCTTACAACAAGAAATAAGTCACCGCTTTTTAACTACTAAACTTTATATCCAGGTACTGAAAGTACAGAAATATTAAGTACGTCAGAACATATTAATAACATATGAATAAAAATCTCCAAAGAAATTACATTATCCTCTTATTTCTTCGTGAATTTAATAAGCTATACAATGCTGGCTTATAAAGTTAATATGGCAAACTAACTATCAAATTACTATGTAACCAGGTACTGCAGACCATGAATCCCTTGAATAAAATCCATGAGAAAATGTAGAACGTTTGTCGGCAAACTTTGTATGAACACAGTTACAAAAATTGCGCTAGCAAAGTTTCAAAACTTAAGATTTTGTATAAATTCATTGGTTTCTAAATATACTCTCCGGACACGAGATCCTTCAAGAACCGATCGGCTTGCAATGCGTAAAAGTTTGTTTATATATATATATGTATATATATAAACAAACTTTTACGCATATACTTATATATATATATATATATATATATATTATGTAAAAAAGTATTTCAAAAAAGTCATTCACTATGAAAGTCTGTGTATTTTTAAATTATACCTATTTCTAAGAATGTTTAAATGTATTTATGGTTAGACAATTTTAAAATTTATTTAACGAACTTTGTGGATTTGATAAAATGAAAAACAAAGTAGTTTCCAAGCCTATAGAGAGAAAAAAGTCACAATGTGTCAATGGTGGAAGAGTATAAGATCATTTTATATGTAACAATGAATAGATAAAGAATATATATGATTCAGAAAACCTAGATTCTTACCAATTTAAGATAATAAGAAGAATAGAAGAAGCAGCAGGGAGAAGAACCAAATAACTAGATTAATTGAGAACATCCTCTCCAGAAACCAAGTGCAGATAGACGATGGAGTTTCAAAAACAGAGCAGATAGATCAGACAAACGGGCGTCCTCCAAGGTGACGCCTTGATTTCCCTACTCTTCATAATAGCAAATACAGCAAAAATACCGCACAGAGATAGAAACAGAAAACGTCCAAATCTTCGCATACGCTGATGACGTGGTGATTACATCCCAAGACATCGAAAAAGCTCAAACAGCGTTCGACAAACTCGTAGCATGGGCCGAAAAGTACGACCTCGAAATAAATGAGAAGAAAACAGTAAAAATGACCTTCTGGAAAGGAGGAAGACTCGCAGCGAATGACTGCATCCGGTATAAAGGAGACCCACTGCAAAATGTAAACCAGTTCAAATATCTGGGGATCACACTGCAGAGCCGAGGTGATACCTTCGATAAGCACATCAAAGAACGCGCCTTAGCGGCCAGAATAGCAACGAACAGCATTAAAAGCCTGAGTAAACTATCTCTGGAGACAGCAATGGCCATCTTTCGCTTAAAAAATAGCACCAATCATGTCCTATGGAATAGAAGTGATTTGGAAGAACCTAAATAAGGCAAATCTAGAGGAAATAGAGAAATTCAAAGCACACTTTTTAAAGATAGCGCTAAGCGTATCAAAATACACGCCTTCACGCCTAACATACATACTGACAAAGGAACCATTCTTCATAGAAGAGCTCCACCTGGACCTTCTCGTGCCGGCAACAGATGCCTACAAAGAACTGCTGTGGGAACTCAACGAGAAGAGAGAACAGATATGGCTTGAGTTTTACGCAACGGATGCGATAATCTACAGGGAATGGACAGCAGCCAGATACGACCTCAGACACACCGTGACGAGAGTCGCGGTCCATGATTTCCACCACAAGATATGAATAACAGTGAAGCACCATAACCCAGAAGACAAGTGCAAGTGCAAACTATGTGGGTCGCACTGCGACCGATATCACCTATTACAGTGTAAAAACATAGGAACATCGATAACAGACTTTTGTAAGATATGAAAAACAGTTATTTCTACATGGCCATTGGCTGCAATGATACCTATTATTATAAATGAAATCTTCATATTCGGCCTGATGCTAGATAGCCTTATTCTAATGGGTTCATCATCATCAATATCATCCTTCACGGATTAGGTCTCTGCCTGTTCCGATCTCGCATCTATTCAGCCCAGCGATTTCTTAGTCTTTCCACCAATCTTCGCCCTCCAGGATGTACCATCTTTGGTATCCTATCCTCTCTCATTCTTTGCAGATGTTCTATCCAATTGTTCCTGTGTTCTTCTATTTGTTGAAGAAGTGGTTGTACTTTTAGTTCCTCTCTAATATTCTCATTTCTAATATGTTCTTCTCTTCTACAAACTTTCACATTCCATAGCAACCTCATTTTCGCTGCCTGAATTTTACTTTTTTTCTTTTTCCTTCAGGACCAGGCCTCACTTCCATACATCGCCACTGGTAATGCCATCGTTGAGTAGAATCTAAGCTGCGTATCCTTTCTTACTTTGTTCCTCAGTGCTCATCTGATTGTTCCACAAATATGTTGAAATTTCTGCATTTGATTATTTATATCTTGTAGCCCAAATACTGGAAGGGTGAAACCTGTCCCGACCTTTTATCTTCTATTACTATTTTTGTTCTTACTGGGTACGTTCTACGGAACGCTATTAAGAAATCCTCTTAACCCTTAAATTGGCAAAACACTAAATTTCTTGTGTCAGTTATTTAAATGTGGCGAGCCGCAGTTAAAACGAAATCATGTATAACTGTTATCTATATACTCGTATATAAAAAACTAATATATGTGTGTCCTGTATGCCTTTATAGACTTCTAAACCGTTCAACTGATCTTCGTGAACATTTGTATATACAGGATTCCATATGCGGCGAGTGTTTAGCCGTTATCTATTATGTTCTAAAATCATTAGGTGTAGGAGTTCAAACTTTAAAATCGTTCTACCGATCGCAATTTTCGATGTTTCACATTAAAATCCGGAATATTCTATTAGAATAAAGCGAGGTATATATTATCAAAAAAATGAGCGAAATTAGACAAGTATAAGCGGAAGTTTACTTGAAATCCGAAATTAAAAACTGCCTAAACGACTGGATCGATTTTGATTAAATTATGTGTGTGTGTGTGTGTGTGTGTGTGTGTGTGTGTGTGTGTGTGTGTGTGTGTGTGTGTGTGTGTTTGTTTGAGTGGGTCCCTGGATGGTTTATATTCACAATTGGACCCGGTAGGTGGCGCTGTAATCGGGAAATACGATTTTGTGAGATGTGTAGTCATCTGAATTACCGATATATTCCGAGCGAAAATAAGGTGACGTCGTAATGCACGCTTCTTGAATCACAACATATATCAGTGAGGAATTTTCTTGCGAACTTACTAATTAGTGAATTTTATGGTAAAAATAACCTATATTTTTTTATCGTCCGCCCATGGCACGAGAATTAAATGTTAGGGCAGGATAACGTCTTCCAGGTCCGCTAGTTATATATATTGTATATTTTGACACAAATGTAAGTAATTTCTACTCGCTTGTTTACATCAGTTTCATTAAAATATATTAAATAAATTAAACCAATTGATGTATCCTATAATATACATTGTCAGTTAAAGGGTTAAAACCGTGATGGGCCTTTAAATCATTACAGGTTCGCCATTATTTTGACTACATTTTTCTTTCCAACGTAATTTATGCTATGCCGGCAGTTGCCGAAAGGATAACTCATATAGTCAGGTGAAAGACTATAAACCAGAGGAAGAATGCACCTTTATAAAAAAGTGACATATTTTACTGTAAAAAAGAAGAAGCTATTAGAAATACAATTGGTATACCGGATGTATAAGTCCTCCATTCGGATCGTCAGGCAGGAGATAATTCAAGAAATCCATAGCAAAGCCTTAAACATAGGGACATGTTTCTAGGAACATGGAATGTTAAGAATTATTTAGTAGTGGGATACTAGAAATATTAACATGGAAATTAGATAAATTCCCCTTAAATATAGTCGCTTTACAGAAAATTAGATGGTCAGAAAAAAATTGTCAGGAATTAGAAAGCTTCGCTTTATACTATGTGGGTGCAGCAAGACCAGAATTCGGAACTGGTTGTTTAATCAAAAGAAGGTTTTCACAGCTATCCAAGATATTTATTTTATTAGCTGTAGGATACCATACATAATTATAAAAAGTAAATGACACGATTTTGTAATCGTAAATGTACACTTAGAAAAAACGAACGAGCGGAATCCTGATCTCGAACATTTCAAGTTTTAATGCGCGATTCACACGAGTAAACTAATTGCACGGTAGAGGTACAGTACATTCCTCTTATTCCAACAAAGAACATTATTTTATGTAAAGAATGGCAGCTAAAACTTAACTCAATTCCTTATGTCCGGCTTCATATGCAAGAGGTCACAGGTTTGATTGTTTTTTGTTGTTGTCGTCCACCATCTATGGGATATTATTAGGCTGGACTTGACCTATATAAACTAAATATTCTAATTCAAGAGTGAAACTTTTTTCTCACTAATACTTAATAAACAAATAAATAATATATAAATGTATGAAGCTATATTATATTTTATTGCATGAATTTATAGCATTGCCATTAAAATTTTAATTTCATTATCTTCAATCATTATATCCAACAATTTTTTTAGGATTATTCCCATATGGTGGGGCTATCATAGATTCATACCAATTGTTATTGAGAGAATTTCAACAAATACTCAATTAAATTTATACAGATAGCTAAATAGTGTATAGAGTTTACGAAGGCGGGAATATTACTTAAAATAGTGTGAAGTCAGTGTAGATTACGTGGCAGGAATTAAGTGTTACAGGATATATTTTGCGGAAATACAAACATAGAAAAAAATCATTGTCGAGGGATTTGAACCCTGAGTCTCATACGAATTTCATTTTTTCGTAATTGGTTAACGATCTACGCTACTTGAACGTCGGATACTGTTCTTCTAAATTCTGGTTGTCTTGTTTACTTTTACACTATTCGCAAGGGTTTAACGTGATTCGAAATGTCGCAATTTGAGTAATATTGTATACGTCTAACACTCGTAAATATTTAGAAACATGTTTCCTTCACTGCTCTTTAACTATTTAGAACGATTGAAACCAAAAAGATTTAACAAAGCGTTACCTTGTGAACCACAGCTTTAGCTCTTCTAGCATGCACAGTGGGTCATAACAGGGACTCTGCATTTTGAAGCCGCTCAATCTTTTTTTTGTTTGCTAAATGTACGAGGTCCCACAGAAGATAGAGGATGACAAGATCAATGATGAGTTCTGTGAAGAATTAGAATCTGTATCTGTTAGACTTCACGATATAATATGAAAATTATCACAGGAGATTTTTGTTCAAAAGTGGGGCGGGAAAATGTATTCATGCCAACAATAGACAAATTCAGTCTTCATGAAGGTAGTAACGAAAATGGGGGTTACGTTAATAACCTTTACTTCATTAAATAATCTTACCGTTAAGAGCACAACTTTCCACCATAAGTACACCTGCACGGCTCCAAAATTGTGAAACAACAAAACCAGGTAGATCATGTATTAGTAGATAAACGCTGTCATAGTAGCATCAAGAACATTGTATCAGTTAGGGGGATCGTCATCTAATCAGAGATAAAAATCATAGAACGGTTATCGCTTAAGAGAGGAACAAAGATAGAAAGATGTCTCCGAAAAGACATGTGTACTTTTCAAATTTAATTATCATAAGATAAGAGTGTCGAGGAATTTAAGTGATGATACTTACCTCCATTAGAATAATCATAAATGTAATTATATATATTTTAATAAATTTTAACTTATTTTCTATTCAATGCACCAGTCGTCATTTCGGCATTTTTGTATTCCCTGCTGGCATTGGTGTATTGCAACCCAATTCTGAGGCTGGGGTGCCTGAAAGGCGGTGTTACACTACCTCAATGATATGATGGGTGATGACGATGGCAGTGATATGCCAGAAGAGGCCTTATTTCTGAACTTAGTCTAATGAGGTGAATATGATAATGATGGTCAGATGATGTACGGGGATCTTTCGGGCCTTAAAGTTTCCTGGCATTTGTCTTACATGTGAAAAAAATACCAGGAAAAACCTCATCTAGGAAATATGTCCCGACCAGGGATCGAACCCGGCCCGCTGCGTAACAAGGCAACACGCGACCTAGAAACCACAGCGAATTATTCAATTTGAATTTAAGTGAATATATTAGCAGTTAGTACTGTGGAATTAAAATTAAATACTTCTATATACCCGTAGGTTATCAGTAGTAAATGAAAAATTCGACATAAAGTTATATATTTTATAGCCAAGATTATTCTCGACATATCTGTTAAATCTAGAAACGTTGTTTGAGTAGCACCCTGCAATTCCCAACTGGCCATCAAAGAGACAAAGGAACAAGAGACCGACTTCTAAATTATATTGGTCTTCTCTTGGAAGATCTTTAGGTCATATAAAGGAGGAGACTGTCTCTTGGAGATGACCATCATAACAAGCTAGATTCTACACTAACATAGCCATCAGCTGATTCTTTTGATTCCAGCTGAAACGTTCTCCTCCACACGAAATCGATATCGCAAGAAGGAAGAGAGTCGTAATAAAAGTTATCTTCCAAAAATGTCTTATGTAATTTCATTGTAGAATATAGAGTTGAACTTAGCTTATTAAGTGATACAATAGCTCTAGCTTTAAGAAATATAAAATAGGCACATAAGGATAGAAATCTTCAAAATAAATACAGGGAAATTTTATTTTAATATACTTCAGAGTATAAAGAACAAAACAAGAAGAGATATTAGATTGAAGTTTTATAAAACATTGGCAGTTCCTGCATTATTTTAAGGGAGTTAAACTTGGATAATGACAACAAAATGACAGAGTAGAATACTAAGCGTAGAAATGTACTTCCTTAGAAGAAAAAAAGGCTGCACAAGAATGGATCGTATAAAGAATGAAGATAAAAGAACAGAGTTAATTACATATCCATTGAATAATAAAATCAAAGAATATAGAGAAAAATGGTTTAGACATGTAGAAAGAATGAATGTAACAAGTTTACTAAAAGCAGCATTTAACTACAAGCCAAGAGGTTCAAGGAATATAGGAAGGCCAGTGAAAAGATGGGCAGAACAACTGTAAGGCGGAACAGGCATTTTGCCTGCCCCTTGAAGTGAAGAAGAAGAAGATACTTTAATTTTAATTAATAAATATGGATTTTCATCAAGTAAACACCAACTCAATTGATTACTTTAATTTTGCCGTAGCGGACTGGTTTAGGCATGATACTTTAGAACATTGTTACGGGACTTCCATATTTCGAGTCTCCATGGACTAGAAAAATTTTGTCGTGGAATTTCGGCAAAATATGGGCGCTGTGCTCACTCAGCATCGTGAGCAATTTGGATAGCTAAAATAAGTAGCGGCTTCGGGTAAGAAAATCTGCTATAACGACTGCGTAACCAGACATGCTTACCAAATGTCACCCCTCTATTCGCTAGATGATCACTCACCTCTGTCATTAGCACATGTGGTTGTGAGTCCAGCAGCCGACTGGTAAGTTAAAGACCTTCTAGTTCCTTCGCTTCATGGGGTCTGAATATGCATATTCTGAAATTTTTAACTAATTTTGAAATAGGAGATAACATGATAAATATAAAAAGAAAAATACATTTTTGTGCTGGAATGTCCAAGTGGTGCAGTTGAAAGTGCGCTAATGTATAGACTTGGAGGGTCTCGGGTTCAAATCCCGGGTCAGGCATTTATTTTTCTCTTCATGTTTCATATATATATATTTCTAGACATTACAGTCTTAAGTATTTGAATAAATTAATTGAATGAATGTACACAAATTGAAAAAGCCTGAAATATAAAAATGACTATTTAATTTGTACTAGACACTACATCATGCCATCAAATCATTAGAGGATGAAGAAGGCCTACAATTCAATGGTAAGCTGTTGTTTATGCTGATGATGCAGTACTATTGGACAATAGCGAGGAGATACTAAGTGACAACACGCACACACTATTGAGTAACATTAAGAAATTAGGACTGGAAGTAAATATCAATAAAACTAAATATATGTTCACACATAGAAATACATTGTATAATGGAAATGGACAACTAATGACAAATAAGAGAAATTAGAGGAAATGGCTGAATTCAAATACCTAGGAAAAATAATCACAAATAGGAATGAGATACACAAAGAAATTAAACATTGGCTCAATTCTGGAAATGCGTGCTACTATGTATTACAAGGACTCTTGACGTCCCAACTCATTTAAAAAAACGTTAAACTGAAAATATATGAAAATATTAATCTCCCAGTTATGTGGATGCGAAACATGGACTCTTAATTTAAAGGAAGAAAGGATATAACGAGAATTTGAGAATAAAGTCCTTAGGAAATTTGTGAACCAAAAGAGATAAACAGACAGGCGAATCGAGAAGACTTACATATCAGTGAACTACACGGTCTTTAGAGGAAGCGAGATATAATAAGAACACTTACGTCTCGTAGATGTGGCAGATCATGTGGCATGAATGGGGAATGAAAGATGTGTATGGAAGTTTCTTGTAGGGAAACCAGAGGAAACACGCCCAGTTGGTAGACCAAGAATGAGGTGGGACAATAACACTAACTATGATTTGAGGGATGTAGATTATACAGGAAATCATTGGAAAACATGAGCTCGGGATAGGGATTATGGAGAGCTTATGTCCGCGCTGCCATGAACTTATGGGTTCGATACTACCAGTGAGATAGTTTGGATTTTAATTAGGCAACATATTGTACGTTGCTTTTAAATTAAATATTAATATTGCCTATTAAATTAGGATATTCTTAAAAGGATGAAATGTAAATTAGATTGATCGAAATTTTAAATTTATTTTGAAAAAGCGATATGAATCTATCCATCATTTAAATGTTTCTACTTTATATAAATCCAGCATGAAAAGGAAGATGAAAGTTTGTATTCAGAAGATATTGATCAATTTAGTCTGCCATTGGATGAACAGTAATTAAAGACTCTATTCACTGTGCACAGCAGTTTCAAGCTTTACAAAGTGAGCATTAATTTGGTTACAAGTTTAGATAAGTTGAATACATCATTACCCAAATCTAAAACTGATCATAGGTTCAATTTGCATATAAAAATATAATAAAACAACCTTGATCGAATAACTTGAACCTCGTTTTATGCAGATTTATAAATTAAATGATGAATTTCAGAGTATTAAGAAGTAAGAGTGATTTATATATGAAGAATATATACAAAGATACAAAAAAAATTGGAAACATCAGAATTCTTGGAATGTATTTAAATGAACTGTAAATGCTAATTCATTTATACCATATGTCGCACCTTGGGAAGAAGACGACCACAAGTGTAAAAAGTTTATTTCCGAGATATTCGCAATTATAGTTTTAAAAAAGGAATAGTCAATTCAATTTTTGACATGGACACAATTTTATCCTGTGTCCATTTTGTTGCACATGACTTGTGGCCATAAAAAATAATTTGTAACCATTTTTTAACATATAGTAGCCTTAACTCAATTTATGACATTGTTACACCTGTGGCCCTCTTCTTCCTATGGTTCGATATAAGGGATGACCGAACCTATGGTGTAACGGTTAGCACGTCTGCCAAGCATCCCAGTGGTATTAGATTCGATTTCCGGCTATTCATTACAAGTATGTGTCTATACGAACTGGAACGCATCCACTCATCCTCGTCCTGGTCTTCTTCTTCCTATAGGTTGATAGAGAAATCTCCAACATGTTAAATGTGAACAAGATCAGAGTTCATAATATTATAAAATATTTTAAAATGAGGAACAGGTTGATTCATAAGAGAAAAGTTGAGACAAAAAAAATAACCGAGAAAAAAGGGCGCATATTGATTAGGAAAACAATAAATATTTAAAATAAATCAGTGCGCTACAACGTGTAAGATAACTGCAAGAAAAAACCAGCTTATTGGTCCAACTCGAAAGAGATACAAAAATAATTGATTTAAAGGATGGAAGCTAGGAAAATGCATTTTCAAGTCATAGTAAGACAAATAGGTTGTAATATGATAGTATGGGATGGTTTTTAGCCAATGCAGTCAGTCAATTGGTACGCATACAACCAAAATTCAGTCACAAATAGTAGTTAGTAATTCTGAAACAAAATTCGGAATGAAATGCAATAAGCTTGGGGAGGGGAGGAGAATACCTCACGTTTATAGAGATAACGAAAATTTGAATATAAGAATGTGTGTACTGTTCAATAATGCGAAAGTCATCAAAATTCCACCTCGGTCTTCAATGCTGCTGAGAATTTGTTGAACGAACTGAACGGACGAGAGTTAAAAAAAAGTTTTAGAAATATGGAAAAAGAATACGGAATTAAGTTCTTTCTTCATATCCGTTTTAGAGATTTTTACCTATGAAAGCATTTCTACCCATCGAAGTCAGGAACGTCTTCGAAATGTCTTGGCTAATACGGTAATAGCCATAATGCGTAAAGAACTCCAAAGAAAAACCATGATATTTATCATCACATTATTAAATAGCACCATTAGAATATACCGTTAACTTACACAGTGGATAGTACTTCAAACAGCGACAAGCCGTAGTGTTGTTGGTTAAGGCATATTGATGTAAGTCCGAAGTCGAGGGTTCTAGTCTCGATATGGCCACAATTTTGAAACCGGCCCAAATCAGCTGGTGGAATCATGACTCTGAGGTCTAGGACCTCTATCAGACACATGATCTGGGGATAAACGAGGCTTTAAAGCAGAGCTCAGCAGGCTGGCATTTCGTGCAGATTGTCTAAAAAGGTGGACGCCTTAACCTCCTACTCTTCTAAGGCCTGTAGTGAGATTTATTTACCTTGTTTATTATCAAAATAATTATGATAATGAAATTAGGAAACCCGTCAAATAAAGTTAACCCATTACGTCTAATACGGCCTATGTTTGTTATCAGCATTGTCCAAATTATCAGAAAAAAATTTAAAGCTGATAAAACCATTTCCCTCGAAAACAGCATTTCAACAGATCATTATTTTGTGTTTACCAGTAATCATTATACTATAGAACAAATTCATGAAGTGTCAAATGAAAATGATGATCACATAAGAAAAATAAATACTGTTCTGCTGTTTTCATAGTTTTGTTAAAGTTTGACAATTGGACTACCGTATGTACTAAAATTATTTTCCACATCCATATTATAAAATGTATGTTCTTTACTCAGCCACAGGACTTTTCATAAGTAACATCACGAGTGATTTCTAAATTTATCAAGAGGATTTGGACATCAAGTGTGGCATTTGTTAAGACTATTTAACGAATAAAATTAAGCTGTTTACTAAAAAATCATTATCTAAATATAGTTATTTTAAGATATTTATACATTTAATGTAATCGGGGATGTTTGAAAACAAATGAAAAATGTTAGGTTATGTTACATTTGCTCATCACTGCAACTAGATCATTCTATGTATTGCCAAATATGATCGCAATGTTGTAAGAATGCACCTTAGTGGAGAAAAAATGGAACACTTCAAACTGTATATTATAACCAACATTATAGGTTAATAATTATTTTTTAGGAAACAACTCAGTAAAATCATTATTTAAAAACACAATTATTGAACACACAGTTATAAATGTGTAGTTCGAAGAAATCTGTTCATTATAATGCTGTATTGAACATATTTGCTGGAGAGACAGTCACTGCAAAATAATTTTTTGACTTGTTCAGAATATTAAAAAGGAGGGGCTTTCTTTATTTTGGTAATCAACATTCGATATTATCGAGGTGAAACATGACTGTGATTAGTTGTAAAACAAAATTCATTGAAACGTGATTCGTCATTGAGTCCCATTTGGGACATGAGTTAAATAGTCAAATAAAATACGCCGTGTCCACAAATATAGTATCATATTTTGAACTATTCCTACGTCGCTTTGGATACTCATATCTAAATGGAATCGGTGATAATCAAAAGAGAAACTCAAAACGTTTTGTGTCAACAATGAAGAAGAAAGGACAACAATACAGAAACTAAACTATATTTAATCATGCTTTTGTGGTCGATATGGTTTCATTGTTGGATGTTTAGCAGACAGGTTAAATGTGAATGTCTGCTGTGTGTTTGAAATTATGTTGTTATTAAATAAGTTATGAAGTAAGTTTTAAGGAGTTATGGCGAACCCCCAAGAACGTAGTAGGTGTAATATCACACCACGCAGAGTCCGGTGTTGGTCCAGCGTGCTTTTAGGCGAAGGTTTCAACATGAGGCTCCTACACACAAGTCAATTTTGAAGTGGTACCGTGATTTTGTGGATCGTGGCTACGTATGTATTCAAAGGAAAGTCCATTCAGGGAGATCATCTGTCGATGCAGGAATTATGGATCAAGTGCGGGAGCCATTTCTGCGTAGTCCCAAGAAATCTGTCCGTAGAGCTAGTCAACAGTTAAACATCCCTAAATCCACCGTATCTAAGATCCTACGTACACGACTGAAGCTCCACCCCTACATACTCCAATTAGTGCACAAGTTGAAATCTGATGAAGCATGCAAAGCGACTAGATTTCACTGAGCATTTCGTGGCGCTAATGGAAGATAATGAAGAACTGTCAGAAAAATATAATTTTCAGTGATGAGGCAACTTTCCACGTTAGTGGAAAAGTGAACAGGCATAATGTTACGATTTGGGGGAGTGAGAATCCAAACACCATTGTGGAACTTGAAAGAGACTCCCCTAATGTGAATGTATTTTGTGCCGTATCGAAACGTATAGTCTATGGGCCATTTTTCTTTTTAGAGGCCACTGTCAGCGGTGAAAATTATCTTGATATGCTCACTGAATAGTTATTGGAACAAGAAGAAGGCAATGGATATATTTTCCAGCAAGATGGAGCACCTCCTCATTGGCATTTGCATGCTGGGAGCATCTGAATGACCGGCTTACAGGAAGATGGATTGGACGTGCCGGAGATGATAATAATGTGTTCTACAAGTGGCAACCGAGGTCAACTGACTTGACGGTCTATGACTTCTTTTTATGGGTTACATAAAGGATCGTGTATATGTACCGCCATTGCCTCAAAACCTGCAAGTAGTCCAGCTTCGTATTATTGCTTCCATCCAGTACATTTCTTCACATATGTTGGAGAGTGTGTGGCGTGAATGGGTATATCGCCTCAATGATTGTAGCGTCACTCGTGGGGGCCATATTCAATGTCTATGAGGTATAGCAAATACGTTTTCAGTTTATCTTTTGATAGTCGCCAATTTCATTCATATACGATTATCCAAAGCGACGTAGTAGTTGTTTAAAGTATGATACTATATTTATGGACACGGTGTATTAAGCAAAATAATCTGATTTCTATGTTCTGTGTTAGGGTCGGTGCTATACATTCTACATACAACTGATTTCTCCAAAGAAGTGAAGTACTTATGGTAAATTTACATAAGATGGTACATATGGTACTGCCGTCTTATCATCACGTAACAACGCCGTGCAAAACCTCTATAAACCTTCAATTATAGGTGAAAATGATGGTTTACTACTTGACTATGTGAGCTAGTGGAACTAAATCTGTCGACATAACATTTTTGAACAATAACTGACAATTATCCTCCAAAAGCTGTTAAAGTAGATCTGAACTTAGTTTAACATGACGAAATCGTATCCGAGAGAAACGTATAGAGTTCAAATTAACAACTCTGAAACTTATTGGGGTACTACTAGGTCACACATTAAACTTCAGTATAGAAAAATTCTTGCTTAACAGAACAATATTGAAACCTATCTGGATATACGGTACTGAATTATGGGAAACTACAAGTAATTCAAATTTGAAATTAAACAAATATTTTAGCCCAAAATTCTTCGCTCAATTATGGAAGTTTCCGAAAAGTGAATAATAACACCATCTCTCAAAATCCAACAGTAAAAGAAGAAATAGAGAAGTTCAGCATTTGATATCTACACCGACTTGAGGAACATAAAATAAAGTGGCTATAAATCTTGTCGATAATAGTGAAGAAGTAAAGAAATAAAAATAGTTATTAGAACTTCCGTTTGTTTCAAAATAATGTATAACTATTGAAGTATTTCTGTAGCAATGCTGTTAGTGGATAGTAGTTTCTCCTTAGAAGACAACAATCTCGTACACAGGGTTTTTATTTCTTGTCTTTCTAAGAAGACAGATTTTAAACTGGTAGAGAATAAAAAAAAGAACTTAAACTGAATAAATCTTAGAGTAATGATGTGGATGTGTGGCTAGCGCACGTGGCTGTACCGACATGGATTTCAGGTTCGAAACCAGTCGGTTGCGGGAGGGTATTGGTGGTGGACAACACCGGGATATTCGAGGTTTTCTCAGGGTTTTACTCTTCCCGAATTTCATCTCATGAATACTCTTCACTCCTCTTTTCTTTCTCAACATGCCATTTCACCTGCATTCATTCATTTCATTTCACCTTTTGCCTCATCTCATGTTAGGTAAAAAATAGTCTGGTTTAGTAAACCACAGGTCCTTAAAATATGTGGATGTGTGGATACACTCAAGCACTTTCTCATTACCCCAAGTCTGTTTGTTAAACGTAGCGAAAGAATATGGCCTTGCGGAGGGTTTTTAGACCCTTCTTGAGGCCTCGGGCCTAGCCCAAATAAATGGCGGTATGAGTCATGTGTGTCGAACCGGGATCACTATAATAGGCTACATATGACTGTAGACTAGATTTTTTCTCATTCATTCCATAAAAGTGCAGATGGGTAAATACGTTGAACCTAAAATAAGGTTACTGCGAATATCTTAAAACCCAAACACATTACTGTTAATCTAACCTAACTAATACAACAAAACGTTTTTTGTCAGTGTAAGATGTAAAATTGTAATAATATAAATGAAATAACACAAGGGCAGCAGAAAGTAAGAATAAATAATTTCACTGACCAACTTGAATGTACTGTTGTCATCATCATAGTCTATTCTCGAATTTAGGCTATTTTCTGACCTGTTTCAGTCTCAACAGAAATACCATCCAACAGTATTTTTTGTGGACGTCTTTGTCTCCTTCTTCCTACAGGTTTATAGCTTAAAATCTGCTTGGGTATCCTGTGATCCTCCATTCGATGAACTTGTTTCATTCATATTAACTCATAATCACGAATGTTGTTTTCTAAAGGTTCCATGTGTAATTCTTCTAAGATTTCTTCATTTTGTATCATCTAGAAATGTATATCCAGCAGTCCTTCGAGGATATCTCATTTCAGACTCCGTACATCCTTCTGTTGAAATGTCCAGACTTCGCTGTCATACAAAAGAGTTAATGAAAGTTAAATAACTTTTATTTTTTTGTAAAATAAAAGTTATATATAAATATTTAGGGAAAAAAGTAGTTTCTTTGATAAATTAAATGATTTGTTTCGAGCAAGGTTATTAACTTAAATAATCATCTACTGTATTATTACATTAGCCATCAAATAAAGCGGATTGATTAAAAGTGGTTTGATTTAATCGATTTATGAATATTTAAAATGTTACAGTAAAAACGAAATTAATAAAATTGAAGTCTTTTAAAAGTACGTTTAAAAATAAAGCACACTGTAAATATATAATAGGCCCCCTATAGGTATTAACGGTTGGAAAACATACCTGTCAAAATATTTAAATGTTAATTAATAATTGATAACCGTGTTTGTAAGTACAAAGCGGAAAATACAGTACACAGATTCATTGCATTCGTATGTATCGGAGTATTTATTGTTCAAAAAACTGTCATCGCTCTTTTGAATGTAAAACAATTTATTACAAATGTGTCCACCCAAATGCCCGCTGTGAAATACACACGAATTTCCTTTCCCAAAAATATTACTGAATAAGTTGTTATTAAATGAAACAATCCGAAAAAACATATTATTTCCACATTTAGGCTTAATTTAATGTATTATTACTTTATATTCGATAATCGATTGCAATTAAATATTATTCGTTTTACTCACTGTTTATAACCACGAATTGCAATTATATATAATAATTTTGAGCGAGAATGTGAGAACGAAACTATAATATAATTTTCTTTCACTTGTAGTTACTATAATAATGATTTAACTTAATTACATATTTAACAGATGAATTAAATAAATTGGAAGTTTATAAAAAATTACACCGGAATCTCGATTCATAAGTAGTAGTAGTAGTAGTAGGACTTTATTAGACAAAAAGTAAGATATTTACAATATTATTTACAAATATGGGTCGCACGGGCAGTAAGCCGTACATGCTGTTGACAGTCCGATACAATAAAGTAATAATTGGTACTAGTGTGAAGAAAAATAAAGAACAAAAAAAGCAATAACATTACAATTACATAACGAAAACGCAATAATATTACAATTAAATAATAACACAATAGCATTATACACAAAAAACAATAACATTACAATTACATAAAGAAAACACAGTAATATTACAATTAAATAATAACACAATAGCATTATACATTAATTAATTTATATATAATTATTAAGAATTAAGTGTTCTTGCATTTTAATAACATATATTTATTCATGAATGAGTGTTGTTCTTATTTTCCGCGTTTTGTCCAGAAATTTACCGAGGTTTATCCAATTTTCTGGATTTACCAATAACTCGTAGCATGCCAATCTTTCCCGATTTGAATTTAGAAATCTTTCCGGTAATAACTGACGTCTCCAATATTCTAAATAATTACATTTTCCTAATATATGTATCTCATCTTCAAAGTTCCCGCACATTGGACATATTCGCATATCGTGATCGTCGCTAATTTTTAGAAATTTCCTGTCCCTAGCCTAAATCAAGCAAGCCCCGATCTCTCTTTAAATCCTAGGTTGAGTATATGCGATTCTTTTCCCCAGACGTGTGATTCGTAAGTATATATACATATGTATAGGAAGTTCGGGTAATGTGGATCCTTCGGTTTTAGTGGACCCTGTTAATGTCTTTCTTTAATAGATGCTGACCTCGAACAGAAAATATTTTAATATCTTCCCCCATCAACTTTGTCGTGTTCAAGGCCAGTTTCTTTTATTCTTTGTGTGAAGAAGGGATTATTTGTCATATTAATGAAAACGACCATTTTAAAAGTTTTTCAAGCTAAGAATTAATTCTTAATTTCTGCTATTGAATATTATATTTGTTGAAAAAACTCCTAAATATATTACATTATGTATATGCTGTTTTAAATATACTGACGGGTTTGGTTTTATATTATGTGACATGGCTGCTGTATAAAATAATTAATCATAAAAAATGAATTCGGTTAATGTGGACCCTCCACGAGACCGTTAAAGTGGACCTGAGTCTACTTTACAGGAATACGTATATTTTATCAATAAGGGTGCTATATGTTAAAGCCACACACTTAATTAACTTTATTTAATATCCTTGTAATTGTATCTAAACCCAAAGACCGTCGCTGTCCGCAGATGAATGTTAATCAATGGTAATTTTCCAAAAAATTAAATAAATGGCAACACTTTTAATTACGATGAGCCATAAATATTTTCAGATTAATTTGGTCTGTCTGCATAAATAAATAGAGTAAATAAACTTAAAAGTCTAAAGGCTAGAATGGACTCTGGGGTCCACCTTACCCGAATACGGAGGTTAAAATAAACTTTTCTTGTAATGTATAAAAGTTTATAAATTATAAAGATGTTTCCATGTTTGAATAAAATAACGCTGCTATTTCATAGTTATGGCACTAATAATATAATCACTGTCATTAAACATAATTCAAATTCCTTAATTAAATGAATATAAAAACTATAACATATTACCAAAATGCTTATCTTCAGCACGTATTACGAATGAATGAACAGCGCATACCAAGAAGAATGTATAATTATAAACCAAAAGGGAGAAGAACGTTGGGAAGGCCATTGAAGAGATGGAAGGACCAATTCGACCTATAATGAGATCGGAACAGGCCACTGGGCCTAATCCTTGTTGTTGATGATGATGATAAAAACAACAAATCCAAAACAGGGGTCCACATTACCCGAAGTTCGTGTGTGTATATATATATATATATATATATATATATATGTGAAAAGAAAAATGAATGCTTGAATCGGGATTTGAACTCGAGTCTCTAAAGTCTGTACCTTTAGCGCTCTAACCAACTGAGCTACCCAAGAATTCCAAGACAAACATACAATTTTCTTATACATGTAGTATTCTCAATTCACACAAGAGGTAGCGGAAAGATCTTCCGACTGCCATCTAGCGGCTAACATAACAGTTAAGCAAATTATTAAAGAGAATATTTACTTTATAGCAGTAACGCTTGTATATATAGATATTATAAATATATTTTTGAGATTTGGCAATGAAGGCAAATATGATATGAAAAGAAAAATGAATGCTTGAGTCGGGATTTGAACTCGAGTCTCTAAAGTCTGCACCTTTAGCGCTCTAACCAACTGAGCTACCCAAGAATTCCAAGACAAACATACAATTTTCTTATACATGTAGTATTCTCAATTCACACAAGAGGTAGCGGAAAGATCTTCCGACTGCCATCTAGCGGCTAACATAACAGTTAAGCAAATTATTAAAGAGAATATTTACTTCATAGCAGTAACGCTTGTATATATAGATATTATAAATATATTTTTGACATTTGGCAATGAAGGCAAATATGATATGAAAATAAAAATGAATGCTTGAGTCGGGATTTGAACTCGAGTCTCTAAAGTCTGCACCTTTAGCGCTCTAACCAACTGAGCTACCCAAGAATTCCAAGACAAACATACAATTTTCTTATACATGTAGTATTCTCAATTCACACAAGAGGTAGCGGAAAGATCTTCCGACTGCCATCTAGCGGCTAACATAATATATATACACATATACACACGGAAACGGACCACAGCGAAAACTCTATTTGTTTAATTATATAAGACCTAAACCTGTGACTCGAACTTATCTTTCCTTGATAATGGCATGTGGGATCATGCCGAAACGTCGGAGTCAGTGGCCAGGGGCCGAACTTGAATCCAAGACGCGGAAAACCCCAAGAACCTTTGTCAATTATACTTATATCCGCGAAAATCTGCAATATACCACCACACACACAACACACACACATATATATATATTATATATATATGATATGAAAAGAAAAAAGAATGCTTGAGTCGGGATTTGAACTCGAGTCTCTAAAGTCTGTACCTTTAGCGCTCTAACCAACTGAGCTACCCAAGAATTCCAAGACAAACATACAATTTTCTTATACATGAATTATTCTCAATTCACACAAGAGGTAGCGGAAATATCATTCAACTGCCATCTAGCGGCTAACGTAACAGTTAAGCAAATTATTAAAGAGAATATTTACTTTATAGCAGTAACGCTTGTATATATAGATATTATAAATATATTTTTGACATTTGGCAATGAAGGCAAATATGATATGAAAAGAAAAAAGAATGCTTGAGTCGGGATTTGAACTCGAGTCTCTAAATTCTGTACCTTTAGCGCTCTAACCAACTGAGCTACCCAAGAATTCCAAGACAAACATACAATTTTCTTATACATGTAGTATTCTCAATTCACACAAGAGGTAGCGGAAATATCATTCAACTGCCATCTAGCGGCTAACGTAACAGTTAAGCAAATTATTAAAGAGAATATTTACTTCATATCATATTTGTCTTCATTGCCAAATGTCAAAAATATATTTATAATATCTATATATACAGCGTTACTGCTATAAAGTAAATATTCTCTTTAATAATTTGCTTAACTGTTACGTTAGCCGCTAGATGGCAGTTGAATGATATTTCCGCTACCTCTTGTGTGAATTGAGAATACTACATGTATAAGAAAATTGTATGTTTGTCTTGGAATTCTCGGGTAGCTCAGTTGGTTAGAGCTGCTAAAGGTACAGACTTTTGAGACTCGAGTTCAAATCCCGACTCAAGCATTCTTTTTTCTTTTCATATAATATTTGCCTTCATTGCCAAATGTCAAAAATATATTTATAATATCTATATATATACAAGCGTTACTGCTATAAAGTAAATATTCTCTTTAATAATTTGCTTAACTGTTACGTTAGCCGCTAGATGGCAGTTGAATGCTATTTCCGCTACCTCTTGTGTGAATTGAGGATACTACATGGTATCAGGAAAAATTGTATGTTTGGGGGATGTGTATCGAATCTTGGGTAGCCTCATTTGGTTAGAGCGCTAAAGGTACAGACTTTAGAGACTCGAGTTCAAATCCCGACCCTAAAGGCTTCTTTTTTATTTTCAGATCATATTTGCCTTCAATTGCCAAATGTCAGAAACAAATAATTTTAATATCTATATATATATTTATAATTAAATGGTTAACATTTGAGCAATAAAAGCTTAAACATTGAACTTAACAGTAATTTATAACATCAATAAAGCGTCACTGCTATAAAGTAAAAATGTTATCTTTAATTTGCTTAATTGTTTAGTCAGCTATTAGATGGCAGTGAAGACCGAGTTCTCGCGACATCTAGTAATAATGGAGAATATAATACATATATAAGAAAAATAAATGTTTGAATTGAATTCGCCTGGTGGTGTAATGGATATCACATTGAGGTACAGACTCAGAGATCCGGGTTCGAATCCCGTCCAGGTATTTATTTTTCTTATCATACCATATATATATTACAAAATATTAATTAACCAAATTATGAACACTAGATTACATTTATGGCACTATACATGCTTTTAAGATTATAATCGCGATATCTTGGATACAGAAAGAGACTGTTCAAAAGAGATTGAACGTAGATGAAACGGAATTTTAAGACGGGACTTCTTCGGGTGTATAATTTATTAATAAAAATTGGTTGTAAAATAAACTTTGTCTGGGTTTCCGCAAATCTAAGATACAATCTTCCAATGATAGGGCACTGATAGTGTATATGTGATCTTTATGGAAAACCTATGTAATAAAAACATATAAGTCTCGTAGACAACGTAGTACAGAACATGTGGCACTAATGGAGAATGAGAGAGAAGCTTCGAGACGCATTGTAGAAAGATCAGAGGAAGGCGCCCAGTAAGTAAGTAAGAATAATATTAACCATGGTTTGAGGAAGATAAATTATACGGCATTGGAAAGCATTACCTCATTGATAGGAATGTATGGAGAGCGTCATGAACAATCGGATTCGATAGTGCCACTGAATGACTTAGTTTAGGCAGCGATCACCAACCTTTTTCGACTCGCGAACCCCTTCCACACCGATCTGAGTTGGGTGAACCACTGACTTTTAAATATACATATAGTAGACATGCTAACTAACTAACTAACCAACCAACTAACTCACTGGCTCTATCGAGCCCGTAGGTTCATGGCCGCGCGGACATAAGTTCTCCATACATCCAAATACTGAGCTAATGTTTTATAATCATCCCCTATATAATCTACTACCCTCAAATCATGGGTAATGTTATTCTCCCGCCTCATTCTTGGTCTACCAATTGGGCGTTTTCCCTCTGGTTATTCAACAAGAAACTTCCATGACAGTAGACTTGCATAAAATTTAATTTCAAGAAAAGTTTTAATAACCTTAAATTAATTTAAACTTTAACGGTTAAAACCTAAATTTACTCTAGTTACGATTTAAAAGTTACACAACGTCTAGGCCTAGTTAAAATAATAAATACAAGTTTGTATTGTATTTACTCACATCTCCTTTGAATTCAAGGAGAAGATTGCGCCTGATTTCCATTGCAAAGAGCTTTAAACCACAATTAAATAAAATCTCAAATCTCTTTCAACACAACGTCTGTTTCTGTATTTATTTCTTAAGTAAGTATGTCAAGAAAACGTCTTTTCGCACACACACACACACACACACACACACACACACACAAAACACACACACACACATATATATAACAAGATACATTATAGGGTTAATTTAATTTTAAAATAATAATAATGGTATCATCATTATTATTCAATTATGACAATGCCGCAGAATGAAAGAAACAAAAATTGGCCTAACCTCGAATCTCGCCATTACGGAAAAGTTTTGGCGAACCCCTTGGGGGTTGGTAAACGATGGTTTAGGGCATTAGATTTCGTATAACTGTAGGCTTTCACGGCCGGCGTCTTGATCCCTATTAGGTTCGTCTTCCGGGCATATAGGCCGTGGTCCAGTCGTTCTTCTACTCGACGTTTCGTCTACTGCTGCGGTAGACATCTTCAGGAGATACTGCGTGCTCTCTGTGAACTCCTCAACAGTCGGCTGCAGACTGGCTGGTCGTAGGAAACTCCCTCCCTATTTATAGGCACGCCCCTGGTGGAGAGGCGGTTTCTGCGCAGTCCGTGTTGCGTGCTGTTTTGTCCAGGCTGTCGCTAGCAGAAGTCATAGGCTTCGTTGTCGTATTGTGCGGTGCCGGGATCCAGATTTGTTTATCTTCATGGTTTCTTCTTTTTTTTAAAGGAATTTTTCTGTTTATATTTTCAATGGCTTCTCTGTACAGTCTGGTGTAATAATGTGATGTTTGGGACAATACCTGTGTTTCTTCGAATCTTATTATATGTTCTTGGTTGTTCATCCAGTGTTCCGCTACGGCTGATTTTTCCTTTTGTTTCAGTCTGCAATGCCTCTTGTGTTCTTGCAATCTTGTGGTAACCATTCTTTTTGTTGTGCCGATATAAACCTGTCCACAACTGCAAGGGATGCGATATATACCGGCAGTACTTAACGGATCTCTTGTATCTTTGGCTGGGCGCAGTATATTGCTGATTTTTTGTGTTGACACGTTTGTAAAAGACTCCACGCACTTCATAGAAAAAAAAATAGACGCTCTGAAACTCAAGCCAAACGATAAAATAATAAGCTTCGATGTGGTTTCTTTATTTACTAAGATACCTATCCCAGACACTATGACATACTTGCAAGAACTCTTTCCCCCAGACATAGTAGCGCTGTATAACATATGCCTCACAGAAACGTATTTCCAATGGGGAGGAATATTCTACGAGCAAATAGATAGCGTGGCCATGGGAAGTCCATTAAGCCCCGTAATAGCCAATTTTTACATGGAACAATTTGAAAAACAGGCCTTGGAGAATGCTACATTAAGACCTTCAGTTTGGCTGAGATATGTGGACGACACATTCGTCATTTGGGAGCATGGTGAAGAAGAACTTGATAACTTCAGGCAACATTTAAATGGTATTTGTCCCAGCATCCAATTCACCCTGGAAAGAGAAGAGAACAACAGTCTACCGTTTTGGATGTTTTAGTAATTCGAAACCAAGACATGACACTTGGACACAAGGTATACAGGAAAAAGACTCACACAGACAGATACCTACATAAGCGGTCCAACCATCATCCCAGACAAAAACGCGGAATAATTAAAACCCTGGTGGAACGAGCCAAAAGGATTTCGGAACCACAGTATCTACAAGAAGAAATTAATCATCTCCAAGCAGCGTTTCAATCCAATGGATACAGCAAAACAGATTTTCGCCGAGCCATAAATCCCAATAAATACAAATCCGAAAACGGGAACAAGGAGGAGGCAAAGGGTAAGGTGTACCTACCATATATCAAGACAATAATGGAGAGAATTGGTCGAATATTAAATAAATATAACACATCTACAAACTTGGAAAAAGCCGTACTGGCTGTAATGTATAATTCCCAAATATGTCTTCTTAATAAAGGAGCCGCCATTTGCAAGATAGAAGCATGGCTTCACAGCATTTGGTGGATGGGAATTACAATGTATATAGAGAAAGATTTGCGTTTAGATCGGTACTTGCTCAGGTAGCTCAGTTGGTAGAGCACTTGGTCTAGAGAACCAAGGGTCCCGGGTTCAAGTCCCGGTCTGAGCGTATAATTTTTCTCTTCAAATAATACATATCTACAACCTACAAGCCAACACAAAAAATCAGCAATATACTGCGCCCAGCCAAAGATACAAGAGATCCGTTAAGTACTGCCGGTATATATCGCATCCCTTGCAGTTGTGGACAGGTTTATATCGGCACAACAAAAAGAATGGTTACCACAAGATTGCAAGAACACAAGAGGCATTGCAGACTAAAACAAAAGGAAAAATCAGCCGTAGCGGAACACTGGATGAACAACCAAGAACATATAATAAGATTCGAAGAAACACAGGTATTGTCCCAAACATCACATTATTACACCAGACTGTACAGAGAAGCCATTGAAATATATAAACACAAAAATTCCTTTAACAAAAAAGAAGAAACCATGAAGATAAACAAAATCTGGATCCCGGCACTGCACAATACGACAACGAAGCCTATGACTTCTGCTAGCGACAGCCTGGACAAAACAGCACGCAACACGGACTGCGCAGAAAACCGCCTCTCCACCAGGGGCGTGCCTATAAATAGGGAGGGAATTTCCTACGACCAGCCAGTCTGCAGCCGACTGTTGAGGAGTTCACAGAGAGCACGCAGTATCTCCTGAAGATGTCTACCGCAGTAGTAGACGAAACGTCGAGTAGAAGAACGACTGGACCACGGCCTATATGCCCGGAAGACGAACCTAATAGGAAGCATTAGATTTCGTTTTATAAGTCCATGAATACAAATGTATCTTTAATGGAAAAGTAAGGGTGGAAGGGGATTTTATCAATATTCCTATTTAATCCTAGACGGTTATTTGATCCAGTTTGATGTAAAAATAGTAAGTTCACTAGTTAATACCCGGCATGCGCTGCTACGCCTAAATAAATAAAAATTAATGCCTTTTTATGTTTAGTTGAATAAGTACAAGGAAAAATAATTATAGGTCTACATTTTTATTTTTTAGATACCCCGTGCCGATTACCCGGCGTTGCCCGGGAATCAACTTATCCCGACCTTCTTGGCATTAATGAGCTGAAATACGAAAATTAATATACTTATAGTTATTCCATCCATCCATAGTAATTCTGCCCGAAGGCAGGTCCTTCACTGCAATCATAGCATTTTCATGCTATGCTTGCAGCTTTACTAGGGAATTGTAGGTGTGGTAGCTTCCCATTGCTTTCCACACTGGTGAAGGATGATGATGATGGCCATATGATTTCGGGGACTGTTTGGGCCTTAAAGTTTTCCTGACATTTGTCTTACAGGCGAGGAAATAGCCCGATAAAAACCTCACCCAGAAAAACTGCCCCGACCGGGGATCGAACCCGGGCCAGCTGCGTGACAAGGCGGCACGCTACCTCGAAACCACAGCGGTGGACCTTATAGTTATTAAGTAATTAATAAGTAAAAAGAAAAATTTATATCGTAATTATTTTAAGATACCCCGTGCTGTTTACCCGGCGTTGTCCGGGAATCTACTCATATCCCTATCTTCTTGGCATAAATAAGCTAAAAGACAAAATTCGATATTGTGAGTAATCCGTAAAAGAATACCCGCCATGTGCTATCTACGTACTTGTCTCCATCTTCTTGGCATCAATGAAAGACAAAAATGGTTATACATATCCTGTCGCGGTACTTTTTTGTAGAGCTTTATGAGATAATCAATTCTGTGTACATTAATTTAGTGTGTTTGTTACGGTTTAGGCAGCGTAAGCCATTTAAGCGTCCAAAGAGCTACTTTTTTCACGTTTTCCACTACAAAGGGCGATATTTAAGGGTGTAGGAGTTGAGTATCACAACTCTCTTATAGCCTATGGTCATCGCAGGAATCTCCTGAACATTTTGCAGGAAGCCCCATCACAATCGGATCAACGGTATGGTCGCGCAAAGTACGAACAAACAAACAAACAAGCAAACAACATTCATTTTTATACATTAGATATAATTATTTGTCATATATAGGCCTAGGTTCATTAATAACTTCAGCTATTCAATTCAAGCCCCAATATCATCCTATTATGCATAATAAATGGCAATAGTATTATGATATATGCCTTTTAATCTGCTATTACGTTTATTTTTTCGGCAATCTGTGTGGGGTAAACTCGTGATACGGGTATATGTGTGGGTCTGAGGTTATCGCCATTATTTTTGGCATGTGTTTGTGTCCTTTGCATTGTAGTGTCCTGTGTAGTCCTCGGCGGTGTTCCTTAAACTCTGTTATCTCAGATATTGGTATGTGTGAAGGAAAGAATCACGAGTTAACTTATTCCACGAGTTTACCTGAGTTTTATTCCACGGGTTTACCTGAGTTTACCCTATAGGTTAATGTATACTGAAAATTCATTTTTGTATTTATTTGCTTATTTATATAACGTATTTACCCAATGAAACAAACTACCACTTTGAAAAGTTACTTGAAACTTCGCTCCATCTTTATACAAAGTACATAAATAATATTTGAGGAAAAAAATCAAACTAGTACGTGATTTACAAATATATGGACTTACCAGTTTCTTTCATCCACATATGCTGGGAATGGAGATGTTCTGAGTTAGTTTTACTAGCCTAGTTTCCTAAACATACTTTGATTTGAAATGTAAACATAAGTTTCTGATCTAATTTTAAAACAGAGAAATTGTCAATTCTTGAGTTGAAATTCAGTTTTATTCATTTTATGCAAGTTAATCAAAGCTACTTTAAGAACCTCCATCTACGATGATTCTCGCGTAAATCAACATTTGAAAATGAGGCCAATAACTACATAAAAACTGCCAGGAACAAATAAATAAACAAAAAACAAACAAATAATAAATAAATACAGGAAACCAGCATACGAATATTAATGTTCAAAACATCTTCTCGAAAATTATAAGCAACCAATATGAAAGCAAGGTTCATTTTCCGACGGATTTGGCTCAGTCGGGACAGAATGAAACTAGTATTCGGGACGTATCCAAATCAGAACCTTGATGGACAAATTTGACTGGGAGATTACTCTTTTTTTTTCTATCATAAAAGCCAAAGCAGTGTTATATTGTTGCAACCCATTTCACAATTTAACATTGCGTGGCTTGTAATTATTTTTTAGTAGTAGGACTTTATTATTATTCTCCCAGTTATATTACATGAATGCGAAACATAGACTCTTACTTTAAGGCAGGAGAATATATACGGGTATTTAAGAATGAATTTCTCAGGAAACTTTTTGAATCAGAGAGAGATGAATTGACAGGCGAATGGAGATGACTGCATAACAGTAAGCTACATGATCATTATGGGGCACGCCGTAGCGTAGTGGTTAAGGCACTGCGCTACAAGTCGGAAGGTCGAGGGTTCAAGTCCCGGTGGGGTCAGGATTTTTTAAACTGTCCCAAAACGTTCTGGCGGCACTATGGCCCTGGGGTCGACTCAGCCTCTAACGGAAATGAGTACCGGACGCTTGTTCTGGGGTAAAGGCGGCCGTCACGCAGGGCTGACAACCCGGCTGACATCAAATGCCGATTGTCTAGAAATAGTGGGAGCCTTAACCTCACACTACCCCAAGGGCCTCCTGAGGCCTGTAGTGGGAATACTTTACTTTACTTTACTTTACATGATCATTATATAAGAACAGTTAAGACTCGTGTATTTCGATGGGCAAGACAAGTGGCACGAATGAGGAATGAAAGATGAGCTTCTTGCAGGAAAACCAGAAGGAGAACGCTGATTTGGTAAACCAAGATTGAGGTGGGAGAATAACTTAACCATGATTTTAAGGAAGTAGATTATACAGGGATGACTGGAAAACATTAACTCAGGGTAGAGATGTCTGGAGAGCTTATGTCCGCGCGACCATGAACCTATTGGTCCGATAGTGCTGATGTAAAAATGTCTGGAGAGCTTATGTCCGCGCACCATGAACGTTTTGGTTCGATAGTGCTGATATAGAGATGTCTGGAGAGCTTATATCCGCGCGACCATGAATCTATTGGTTCGATAGTGCTGATGTAGAAATTTCTGGAGAGCTTATGTCCGCGCGACCATGAACCTATTGGTCCGATAGTGCTGTGAGTTAGTTAGTAGGACTTCATTAGACTAGAAGTAAGATACATATAATGTTATTTACAAATATGGATCGTATGGGCCGAATCAATATATATTCTAGTAACAATAAAAAACAAAACAAAATAAAAAATAGATAACACAATTACTTTATACATTAATTAAGTTACTTATAGTTATTAAGTATTAATACTATAAGACTTGCATGGAAGCATCTTGTAGGAAAGCGAGAGGGAAAACGCCCAGTTGGTAGACCTAGAATGAGGTGGGACAATAACATTAACTATGATTTGAGGGAATTAGATTATACAGGGAATGATTGGAAAGCATTAGCTCAGGATAGGGATGTATGGTGAGCTTATGTCCACGCGGCCATGAACCTACGAGTTCGATAGTGCCAGTGAGTAAGTAAGTAAGTAAGTAAGTAAGTATTAATAATATTATATTTTGCTTACATATTTATTTATTTTTCTCAAATGCCCCAGATTTGTCATTCGACATTCCTGGTTTCTCTCCTGGCATGGCGTACTTGTAACCCACTTCTGAGGTTGGGGCGCCTGGAAGGCGGGGTTACGTTGCCCGATGATAAGATTGATGATGATAATGGTGCGCCAGGAGAGTCCCTAATCCTAAGCTTAACCCAAGATGAATATGAATGATGATGATGATGATTGCGATGGCCATACGATTTCGGGGACCGTTTGGGCCTTTAAAGTTTTCCTGACATTTGTCTTACAGATGAGGAAAAACCCCGATAAAAACCCTCACCCAGAAAAACTTACATATTTATCTGTTCACAAGTGAGTTTGTTCTTATTTCCACAGTCTTGTCCAGAAATTTACCCAGAAAGTTACTTTTCGTAAAAGCCCAAATCCCCCAAATGTAGATATTTTACATATAAGATGCATGTGATATATTTTTTTATTTATAAAAGAATATCGTTTTCAAAATCTGTACACTTTTATTACTGAGTTTCAGGTATAAAAAAAGTATAATGAAGATACTTTCTCGAAATTTATACCGATATTAACCGGGATAGAATTACCCCCTCTGTGCCTAGAACCGAGCATTACATCTAGACTCACATTAAAAATTATAAATTATACAACGAATAAATTTGCGTTTAAGAGGCATATTAAGCCATAGACTTATTTTAGGCTAAGTTCTCAATTTTTATATATTCCGAGATAAATACTAATTCACAGTCTTGTATTCAATTAAGATTCTTTTAACTTAATAATACATTAGATACATAAAATTATTATATAATATTATAATATTATATATATATATATAACTAAAAGATAGAATAAGAAATGAGGATGTAAGAGAAGAATTGAAAGTACAGCCTTTATTGGATAAGGTCACGAATTACAAACAGAATGGATTGATCATATGGATGGAATGAGTAAGGAGAGATATCCATTGTTAGCAAGAAATTATCAAACAAGAGGAAGACGTGATGTTGGAAGACCTAGAAGACTTTGTGCTGCATTATGAAGTCGGAACGGGCAATTGCCTAATCCCTGGAGTGATGATTATATATATATATATATATATACACACATACGTCCACGGCTTTGGTGACGAGGTAGCGTATTGCCTTGTCAAGTAGCGGGCCCGTGTTCGATCCCCGGTCGGGGCAGTTTTTCTGGGTGAGGTTTTTATCGGGGTTTTCCTCACCTCACGTAAGACAAATGTCAGGAAAACTTTAAGGGCCAAACGGTCCCCGAAATCATATGCCATTATCACCATCCTTATCATTATCATCTCATCACCATCATCCTTCACCGGTGTGGAAAGCAACGGGAAGCTACCACACCTACAATTCCCTAGTAAAGCTGCAAAGCATAGCATGAAAATGGTATGATTGCAGTGAAAGACCTGCCCTCGGGCAGAATTACCATGGATATACCATATATAATGTAATGAAATTATAGGAATCTAGTCGAATGTTGGGCTAAAATAGATGAAACCCTTAAAATTCAAAACAATTTTATGGTTTCCACGAATCTCTGTCTGTACTTTCACTCACAAAGGAAATAAAATCCACATTATTATAATATGATTCCTGTATTTTAATACTCAAAATTTTGTTGATAATCTAGAACTCTGTGATATTAATTAATTTTCACAATTAACACATCATATTCAGACTAAAAACTCTAAAAGCTTAACAGAGTAAACTTTTTACATAATAGTGAAAATGAGATGAGCAAAGCTTTGAACATGGCTTTGTGAAATGATTACCCAGTTAACGAAGTGTTTGCTTAGGACGGTAAATAAATGATCACTCAGACATATCAAGGGGAAAAAATATGTTGACAAAATGACTATAGCTGAGAAAAGAAGAGTATTCTTACATTTTGAAAGCGGAAAATACAATTGAAGTAATATAAACGAACTTCCTATATGAAGAAAATCTGTCGCCGTGGCATAGTCGGTAGATTCCCTATATTTCACTCACTCCGGTGAGCCGGATTCGATTCTTGGTGGGGTTCTATATTTTAAATCTTAACCTGCATCTGGATGTGTGCTATGACTGTTGTTTCTGTGAAGAAGGTAAAGTTTTAACAAATGCATATTACTGTTTTTGTTGTTTATTTTTCTTTACACTAGTACCAATTATTACTTTATTGTAACGGACTGTCAACAGCACGTACGGCTTACTGCCTGTGCGACCCATATTTGTAAATAATATTGTAAATATCTTACTTTTTGTCTAATAAAGTCCTACTACTACTACTAACAAATGCAAAACAAGAAGGATAATCTCTGTAAAAAAAAAGGTGGCCAGTCTTTTAAAAAAAGAAAGCTAAGATAGTATTCTCCACTACATTGCTTGTGTTACTGACTAATTCCTCACTAAATTAATAACTTTTTAAAAAATATATATATTTTCAGTATTGTTTATATAATAATGATAATGTTAATAATAATCATATTAAAAATATTATTATCATTATTATTATCATTATTATTATTATTATTATTATTATTATTATTATTATTACAAGATGTTCAAAATCAGAAAAAAATAAGAAATACTGTCATACGAAAAAGTTATTACAGTAAATTAGTATGAGCATGTACGATGAATTCAGGAATAAAAGTTACCCAGAAAAATATTGGAATGGTATCCACCTGGAAGAAGAAAGAAAGGAAGACTTCGAAACTCGTGGATGCAAAAAATAAGAACTGGAATAAGAACAAGAGGACTGGAGGACATGGAGTGAATGGATACAGACGAGTGGAGAAGGAAAATAAAACTTTAGGTACAGAAATATGTGTAAACATTGAATATATTATTATTATTATTATTATTATTATTATTATTATTATTATTATGTGCATTTGGCGAACTGGGCAAGACATGTGGCACGAAATAGGGACGTGGAAGCTTCCTGTAGGAAAACCAGAGGGAAAACGTTCGGTTTATAGACAAAGAATGAGCTGGGAATAACATTAAGCATGATTTCAGGGAAGTAGATTATATAGGGGATGATTGGAAAATATTAGCTCAGGATGAGGATGTGTGGGGAACTTATGTCCGCCGGCTATGAACCTACAGGTTCGATAGTACCAATAAGTTATATAAGTTAAATTTGAGGCACTGTTCTGGCGGTTGAGGACCGTATCTTATTTGCCGTCTTATAGTATAAGGACTACCTCTCCCTCTACATATCAACCCCTAGTATAGACCTGAAAAAAAATGCTGTCTCTGATGTTTGTAATCAGTGTTGAGATTGTCCCTTTCGTGTGCTATACGCGATAATTTCAAAGTCAGTTATAGGTTCAGCGCAACTTAGAAATTCACTTAAATTCATGTTGGAAATTGCTCTTCAGTAATAACAGATGAGTCGATAATTTTAAGTCAGTTATTAGTACCAATTCACCTATCAATTCCCCCAAAAACAATGTCACGGACCCGCGAATTTTGTTTACGCGAGCTTTTCATCTGTGAATTAAATTTCGTTGTTCAAGCGCGGAAAGAAAACCAGATGTATCGGGAAAAAATTAGAATTAACAAGTCTGATATCATGCAAGTAACAGAAAGAGACCAAGTAAATAAAGAAAAATTAATTATATTGAGTATTGTTATAATAATAATAATAATAATAACAATGATTAATAATAATGATAATAATAATATATTTATAAAATTATGGCAGTACCTATTTTAACACATGCAAGTGAAAATTGGACTCTTAACCGTTCAGACTAAAAAAAAAATAAAAACTACCGAAATGAAATTCTTACGTTCAGTAGTAGGTGTGACATTTTGGACAGAAAAAAAGAAATGAATATATTAGCAAAGACTTAAATACTTTTAATTTAACAAATAGAATTGACAATAGGAGAAACAGCTGGTATGAATATGTTAAAAGAATGCCTACAGATAGAATCCCCCAGCTGTTACTAAAGTGCAAACTAATAGGACACTGAGGTGTGGGGATCCCATTTACTAGATGGGAAGATTCATTAAATCCCACTTGATGTGAAAACAGGTCAAAAGGCCTAATTTCATGAAGTAGAAGAAGAAGATTTATTTTACCTGGGAGAGTTAAGGCCTTAAAGCCTTATTTACCTCTCAACGATGTTAGGAAATAAATATTATTAAATCTAAATTACCATGAACAAAATTATTACTTGCTATATCTAAAATACAATATTATTATATGCAATATATTTTTATTTGCTCTAGATTTAACGAATGAAATATAAAAAGTAGAAGATAGAAAAATAAAAAAATACTATTAATGACGTGTCAAAATTTAGTTATGGAAAAAATTGATTATTTAACAAGTAATTATATAAGCATTACTTAAACGTGTCACCTGTCCGGCAACCCTCGCTATCTCGAAGGAATGAATTCCAGGAGCGGGCAGAGGCTATTGTTAACAGTTTATGATGACTATTTAACTAACAGGCCGATAATTTTGCCTCTTCCTGTTGATAATTTTACCTCTTCCTGTTCGTAATGAGAGAGATGTCCGCAAATTAACTTTTTTGACCAGGATATCGATTCAACACTGTACGATCGATACGGTACAGCAAAAAATGCCAAAAGAAAACAACTTCAAAAATTACAGAAAAAAGTTAGTTTTGTTGCTATAAAAATGTATTAAATGTCTTATAATGAATCTGCATTATTGTTAATAGCTATTTCTCACATAATCATCTGTTATTGATTTTTCCCAAGCCTAAAGAGATTTAACAGTAAAGATATGCTTATAACTATACAGCCGGCTTAAAAATCTCCCCGAAGTAATATCGGAATACATAACCTGAAATTTGGTAAATATTAAACATTATAACTATTTTTAGCTTCTGATGTTGTATTATTCGCTAAACAGTAACTCCAAATCCAACGCAAGGTTGAGTTTTTCATTAGACAAAATTACTCGAGACGTTGTCGCTCGTGATTTTTTCATAAAAACACCTCTCGTTAGATTATTGTTGATAAATGATGAGACGGTGAAAGTAATGTTGATGATCATAAAGGTGACAATGATTAAATGTACAATAGGGTTATAACTTTTTGGACTTTTGTGAAATAAAATATTTCCTGGCCAATGAATGGATGAACTTTTACACAAAACCAAAAGATTGGGATGGGTTGAGTACCGGAAAAAGGTACTGAAAATCGCAAGAATGTTTGGAGAAAAATAAGGAGGAGGTACTTAGATATAAACCAACAAGATATTTTCGCCGAATGTAGGGAAAACACTCACTGTTTTTTGCAGAGAGACCTAAAATATGTTTAGGGAAAAGAATCTTATATATTCAACCTAGGATTTAAAGATAGATCCAGGCTTGCTTGGTTTAGGCTACGAGCATGGAAATTTCTAAAAATTAGCGACGATCACGATATGCGAATATGTCCAATGTGCGGGAGCTTTGAAGACGAGATACATATAGCCTATTAGGAAAATGTAACGATATAGAATATTGGAGGCGTCAGTTATTACCGAAAGGATTTCTAAATTCAAATCGTGAAAGATTGGCATGCTACGAGTTAATGATAAATCCAGAAAATCGGATAAACTTGGGTACATTTCTGGACAAAACGCAGAAAATAAAAACAACACTCATTCATGAATAAATAAATGTTATCAAAATGCAATGCCATTAATTCTTAATAATTATACATAACTTAATTAATGTATAATGTTATTGTATTATGTAACTGTAATATTATTGTGTTTTCTTTATGTAATTGTAATATTATTGTTTTCTTCTTGTTTTTCATTATACTATTACCAAATATTACTTTATTGTAACGGACAGTCATCAGCATGTACGGCTTACTGCCCGTGCGACCCTTATTTATAAATAACATTGTATGTATCTTACTTGTAGTCTAATAAGGTTCTATTACTACTACTACTACTACTACTTAAAACCAATGAAAAAGGCCTTCATTTCACTGAGCTTCAAGAAAAGATCACCCCCAAATATAATTATATATCAATATTTAATATTGACTTGGGGGTGACCTTTTCTTGAAGCTGAGTGAAATGAAGGCCTTTTTCAATGGTTTTAAGCAAACGTTCACCCATTCATTGCACAGGAAATATTTTATTTCACAAAAGTCCAAAACGTTATAACCCTAATTTACAAATACATTTTACCTCCGTTTAATCCATATCAAGTAAAATGGGAAAAACACAAAGAAAAATTCAGTAAGAGTATGTAAAGTACATAATAATTTTAGACAAAGAACATTCTTTGCTGTTCCTCTTTAAACATTTTTGTTACAACCCTGTGAAAAGGGAGGCACACACGAGAGGCCGAAATTATAACTCTAGAATGCTAACAAACAACCTGGCAAATATCCTTTACAATGTGTACATTACCGTCTGAATTTTTATTTCAGAGAATTTTCTACATTTCCTTTTGTTTATTTCTCTCTATATACAGTGCGTTTAAATGTGTGTGTTTTAAAAATGTCCCTTGTGAAAAATAGAGAAAAGAGTAATAAACGCGACAATGTACTTGTTTTTAATTCCGCTCCAGACCGTAACAATTCCATACATCTATTTCATATTTACGCAGTCTCCATGTAAACACAGCACACATTTTTATCATGATAATTTTATTTTGCTTTAGTTTATTTCATTTATTTTGTATTTACTAACAACTGAATTTCATCTCTATTCTAATATTGCAACCTGTGGAGAGTTTACTCAATTTAAAAAATATAAACATCATCATCATCTTCATGGTAGATATAAAGATGCTACAGTAAAACAGGTAGTTGGCCTAGTATGCTCTTGTGTCCCTCAGTGAGACTTAGGCGTTTTCCTCCTAGAGGAGAGAAATTCAACCGTACTAATTTAGTTATACTTGTTTTCGTATGAATGTCATTGAGTGACCCGGGGTCAGCATTCCGCCTCATAGTATCATCTATAAAACCATGGTATTACTAGGATGGGAACTTTTGGTAAATTTTTCACAGAGCCCTTTTTATTTGGGTTTGTGGTTCTATTACGTTCCCGCGCCGTAGCCGAGCGGTTAAGGTAGGAAGCCTTGGCGCAGAGCTACGGCACTTGCGCTGGTTCGAGTCTCCGTGGGGGAAGACATTTTCTCATGGTATTTCGGCCAGTATAGACCGGTGCCTACCCAGCATCGTGAGGCAATTGGGTAGCTACAATAAGTAGCGGCTCCAGGTTGAGGAACCAGCTATAACGGCTGGGGGACTCGACATGCTAACCACATGTCACCCCTACACTGGCTGTTGATCATGTACCTCTGTGATTGACACATGTGGATGTGAAGGGCCAGCAGCCGGCTGGTAAAAGGGCAACCGCTGAAAAGTGGAAATACCCTCAATCGGATCGGTTCTATTACAAGCCTGAAGATCTTCAGACTCGGAACCCACGGCTTAAAGACCCTCCCGGAGGACTTATGTTAAATTCCAAATCGGGATTTAAAATCCGACGAGAAAAATTGTAAAAAACATGTCCAGTCAACTGATGTGATTATATTTTTAACAATATAATCATTCAATGTTTCTAAACGTGCATCATTGTTGTTTTTTCTTTACTATTGTTTTATTCCTATGTTATTCTTCTAGTCCAAGAGATTCAAAAAGAATAATCTTTCTAATTTTTCATTATGCTTCAATGAAAATTAGTATACATATATATTTTATTATTTCTGTGTAATTACAGAAAATCAATATTTATATCTTGTTAAAGTTCTTCTATGGGATAGTATATTTAAGTAAATTTAAATTACTCTAAAAAATTGTGAAACTGAAGTCAATTTAAATTGTGTAAATTAACCAAGATCTAAAAAAAGGCTGAGTGTGTTAAATATCCATCCATCCATAATAATCCTGCCCGAGGGCAGTTCTTTCACTGCAATCATAGCATTTTCATGCTATGCTTTGCAGCTTTACTAGGGTGCACACCAGTGAAGGATGATGGTGGTAATGATAAGGATGATTATAATGGCCGGATGATTTTCGGGGACCGTTGGGCCCTAGCTATCTGACATTTGTCTTACAGGTGAGGAAACATCCCGAGAAAAACCTCACCAAGGAGCCTGTCCCGACCGGGAATCGAACCCGGGCCCGCTGCGTAACAAGGCAGCACGCTACCTCGAGACCACAGCAGTGGACGTGTTAAATATAATAATACAATATTTTTCTTATAGCATTATGAAGCTTTTAATAGAATATTAAAGTTTTCCTCTATATAAAATCTAACAAAAGTCTTAAAATTCATAATTTAAAAAGTCAAGCTCATTGTGAATATTGAACACAACTTTACGTTAAGTTACTGAAATCTATGTTTTATGGGTGATTTCATTTAATTTCATTCCGTAACAACTTGTCCTTGGATTTTTCCATTCTTAAAAATCCATCGACCACGGCCGGGTTTGAACCTGTGACCCACGGTCCTAGAGGCAAGTAACATATCCACTATATCACCTCGGCCGACTACAGTAAAACAACAGTAAAATAAAAAAATCCTAATTGTCTCATGAAGAAACATTTTAGAATCATAATTGAGGTTCCCAGTTCAAACCGCGGTGCCAACCAACCTGACTAGTCTTCCTCTATCGTGAAGGCAAATGCTGCGTTTAAATTCATTAGCAGTACCCATTTCATGATCATTTCATGATGTAATTAAAATTTAAATCAGAAAAATAGCATACGATAAACAACACAAACACACAGACTAGACGTAATAAAATAAATTAATATTAATATTTCTATTAATAAAAGTTATATTAAACATAAATAAAATTGTAGTATAATGGTCTAAATCAAAATATTGTGACGGAATGTAGGGTTGGCTCCCGAAATTCGCGGGCGACGATGGGAATCAAGTTTCGCCTTATATGATAAAATGTGATCCGTGGGCTGGCGACTCATAAGCCGGTGGGGCCCGCCGGGAGATTCCGGATGTGTCGATGATTCGATTTCTAGATAAATTGGCTTCTAGGAGTTTCTAATCGAGAGGAGTCGAAACTGGACTTCTGATGATTTTTCTTCACATATAAAAGATATTCGAATGGTCTGACCAGTTAGTCAGTCGCGAATCAATCATTACAGTCAGTCGTTATTTGAAAGGCGACAACTGAGTTCTTATCTCCGAAGAAGAACGTTATGCGAGTAGGAACTTATACAAGTGTGAACAACGGAACTATAAGATAAATCGTGTGATAGACTTGTATAGCAGAAAATTGGTGCATGTAAGAAGATAATTATTATGGAAGAAATGAAGATATGGAATATTTGTGTAAAACGATATGATGTAAAATTAATGAAATTCAACCCGTTTCCACGCAACTACTACTGGTGGCATTGTTATTACGCCTATTATTATTATTATTATTATTATTATTATTATTATTATTATTATTATTCTTATTATTATTAGGCCTATTATTATGTTTATTATTAGACCTATAATAATAATAATTAGGCACTTAAACATTTAAATTCTCCATTAGATTTTTTGGGAAGTACACAATATGAAAAGAAGAAATTATTACCGGTGCTACACTGATTTTAATTTTTTTTTTAATCATTTATTGTTGTAACTTTTCTATGGATTGTGTCTGCCACCTGGTAGAACTAATGATTACCATGCTCGATTCTTGATTCCGAGGTTCGCAGATTGAAACCCGGCCGTGATCGGTGCATTTTTATATCCTGAATATAAATATTTCGAAAGAGAATCAAAGTCGTTCGTCGCTTGTCGTAGATTTATGGCACGTGAAATAATCTCAGGACTGAAATAAGAAACCTGTGAGCAAAATTTATCTGCCTTTCCACGCCCATATTTTAATTTAAGAAATTAATGACCAAGAGTCTTTTTTAAAAAGTGTCGTTTAAGGAAATATTACCAACATCTCAAAAACAAAATAACAATATCAGTTTTCATTTAAACAACTATTCTATTTCTGTTATTAATTTTTTCATGTTTATATATATCTAAGGTTATCCTTTCTTTATTTCTAAATTCATTCTTGCATATTTATCGACTGCTTTCTCAGAACATTGCTTTCTTGCATTTTATGGAGAGTGAATAAGGATTCCTTTTCAAATTTCAAAGCACAACTTTCATTTAATATTATTTCCGTTTTCTACATGTTTCACAATTTGGACAGAATCCAATGTAGCTCCACGAGACGTTAAGAGTAGTCGTTTACGTGTTTTTTTTCTCTGAAGAAAAAGTAATATATGTGTTTTTGTATTTGTTTTCAGAGTTTAATGACTTTTGCTTCCGTAGCTGAACAAAACTTTAGGCTACATAATAACGCTATCATGGCAATAACAGAGAAAGCGTAGATACGTTTGTGCAAAACGTTTTCTTCAATTACCTGTAAGGGACCAACTGCTTCGCATTATTGATTATCTCTTCGTTGCTCACTACTGCGATTTTGTGCTGGTGTAATATTATAATCTCAATATGTAATATAGGGTGTTTCCAAAGTAGTTTCCAATAGATACAGATTGTTAGTAAATGATTCCCCTTATCATTATAGTTTAATATTCACTAACAGTGTGGTCCTATTCTCTAAAACGCCAGAAGATTTACAGACAATGCTTCACTGTACACAAAGTAAAGTAGCAGGGGTATAAATGAATACGAAAAAAAAACAGCTGGCGACAAATATACTTGGAAACTCTAATCGCAATCGACGTAACCTTTTTACTTGTAATAATATATATATTTTTTTTTTCATGCTATGCTTGCAGCTTTACTAAGGAAATGTAGGTGTGTTAGCTTTCATTTGCTTTCCACACCGGTGAAGGATGATGATGATGATGATAATGATAAGGATGATGATGATGGCCCTATGATTTCGGGGACTGTTTGGGCCTTAAAGTGTCCCTTACATTTGTCTTACAGGTGAGGAAAACCCCGATAAAAACCTCACCCAGAAAAACTGCCCTGACCGGGAATCGAACCCGGGCCCGCTGCGTGACAAGCCAGCACGCTACCTCGAGACCACACCGATGGATATATATATATATCATTATCATCATCTTAAGGCACTAACAACTTCAAAATTGAATGTGTTGGCCTTTTCAATAACATTCCTCCTGACTCTTCTATTTTCTGTCAATTTCAGGTTTGTTACCATCATCTTGTTCAAATCCTCCCAAACATCGTCCTGCCATCTCATCTTAGGTCTACCACCAGCTCTAGTTCCTGTAGGCACTATATATATATATACAGCATGTATATTGTCCCGCTTATTTTGGCGTAATACAATAACGCAGTTGATGATGTAGAACTCCATAGTAAGCATAGCTTTATTTAATTCTATAAACTTCCCTTGACATTCTATCCACAAATTGCTGTAATAATTAATCTTGTTTTAAAGTGTATCCATCACAATAGTTATCGTCAGTTTCTAACCATTCCATTTGTCACAGTTTCTCCTCTTTCACAGCTCACTATATCGCTGTCACAATAAAACTGACTCGCTCTCGACCCTCGCAACAGATTATATAGGCACTGAAGGAAATTTCTCGGCATCCGATCTAGACTTTTTCCAATATGGAAGTTTGTGGCATCGACACTTCCCGACAGGAGAAGTACAGGCTTAAAGAAATATCTGAAATTGAAGTTCAGATGCATCGATAAAGCGCTGGTCTTTCGACTCGAAAGTCGGCGACTCAAGAATATATTTCTATCAATGCGAAACCACTATTCGTTCCGTTATCCGTGAAATTCAAACGCCGCTGTACGATGCGTCACAATATATATATTCTAAAAAGAGTATACCTAGAGTGGAGAGCCTCATCTTCTCTTCACTTCATACACCTTAACAAGTCGGTAAACAGAAGTTTCATATTTCAAACACCTGAATCCTGCGTCTACCCAATACTACTCTATTGTAATCAAACACGGTCGAAAACAAACGGAAGACCTTGGGGAATATTTAGACGGGATACAATTTCTAAAAATCATTAAAAAACAATACGAACAACAAATATTACACAAAGTGGTCACATCGCGAGGATTCAGGACGAAAGATGGACATACAAGGCCACCATATGGGCCATGGTCCAGAATAGTAAGGTACAGGAAAACATGGAAAACCGTAAAATAGTTGTGCGATGAATCAATCTACTTTAGAAACATTAGCGAACAAAAAATAAATAAATGTCTTCAAAATGAGGAATTAAACGAATAAGACAATATATTATATGGATGCGAAACATGGACTCTTACTTTAAGGGAGGAAAGGAGATTACAAGTATTTGAGAATAAAGTACTTAGGAAAATTTTTGGACCAAAGAGAGATGAACAGACAGGTGAATGGAGAAGACTACATAACTATGAACTACATGGTCTTTATAGGAAGCCAGGTATATTAAGAACAGTAAAGTCTCGTAGACTGCGATGGGCAGGACATGTTGCACGTATTGGGGAATGAAAGACTTGCATGGAAGCTTCTTGTAGGAAAGCCAGAGGGAAAACGCCCAGTTGGTAGACCAAGAATGAGGTGGGAGAATAACATTAACTATGATTTGAGGGAAGCAGATTATACAGGGAATGATTGGAAAGCATTAGCTCAGGATAGGGATGTATGGAGAGCTTATGTCCGCGCGGCCATGAAGCCGCGGGTTCGATACTGCCAGTGAGTAAGTAAGTAAGTAAGTAAGACAATATACTATTAATGAGTGAAAGGAGACATGAAACAGGCAATATATCGCAGATACAAACACCATACATAAAAGTTACGCGGTACAGCTCATGTGTTAGAGAAATAAGTATTGCCGTGTATAAGGAGGCTTTTGCCCTTCCAGTGACAGATGAGACTACCACTTATTTTTTAATATTTAATCATTATAGGAAAAGTGAAACATTTTGTATATTTGAAAACAACATTATTACACATTTAGTTTTATATAAAATATTCAGTAAATTAATATGAAATTGTAATAAGTGTAAAATATTAAATATATATATATATATATATATATACATACAGTCAATATGCCCATTTCACCAATTAATGTTTAAAAAGGTCAACAAGTTTCCACAGCCAAGCTGTCATTCTCAAGACCAGAGAATGACAGCTTGGCTGTGGAAACTTGTTGACCTTTTTAAACATTAATTGGTGAAATGGGCATATTGACTGTATATATATATTTAATATTTGATCACCAAGAAGATCACTTGTGTATTAAGTGTAAAATATATTAAATCTAAATATTAAAATTAATGTAAATGATCAAATTATAAACACTGAGAATAGAACCTACATAATTAATATGGTCTGGTCATGTGAAAAGTATGTAAGTGGAAAGATGACCAAAAATAGTTCTTAATTATAATCGACGAATAGAAGGAGAAGAGGAAGACCTGGAACACAATGGGTAGAAGGAATTATAATGACTATCATTGATTAGAGAGAGATTATGAATGAAAAGACAGAGAAGATAAATGAAATGACAGAAACATGGCGATCGAAATGCGGAAAGCGGCAAAGGCTATAGAATCCTCGCACGATTAATTGAAATGACTATTTAACTCATGTCCCAAATGGTAGTCAATGACCAATCACGTTTCAATGAATTTTGTTTTACAACCAATGATAGTCGTGTTTCACCTCGCTCTTTATCGATTCATATTTATCAGATCCTACTTTTGTGATAAAGAAAGCTCCTCCTTTTTAATATTCTGAACAGGTCAGAACATTATTTTCCTCCAACAGATACGTTGAATATAGCAAATAATGAACAGATTCCTTGATTTTACTTAGTTGTTTAGTAAGAAAATAAATGAATAACCTATATTGTTGATTATAATATACAGCTTGATGTGTTTCATTATTTCTCCACTAGGGTGTAATTCATATAATTTTGCGATCCTAGTTGGCAATAAATAATATTCAAACGATATACATAACCTCATATTCCTGATTTGTTTCATACATCGCCGTTCAAATATTTTAAAATATCGGTGACTATATTCAAATAATGATTTGTGAGTATAACAATGGAAGAATTAGAAGAAGTACTGAAAACAACAAAGAACAGAAAGGCAGCTGGAATAGACGGAATTAATATGGAATTAATAAAATATGGAGGAATTTTTTTAAACTGAGATTATTACATTTTTTAAATTTATGTTGGAAACAAGCAACAATACCAGAAACCTGGACAACAGCAATAGTACAATCTATTTTTAAGAAAGGAGAACGTAAAGACTGCAACAACTACAGAGGAATAAGCATTTTAACTGCAGGCTATAAAATATACTCAAGAATCTTAACATTTAGGTTAAAACAAATAACAGAGGTAATGTTAACAGAAGAACAAAGTGTATTCAGACCAGGGCGTTCATGTATGGAAAATATATTTACGAAAAAAGAATTTATAAACAAAAGAAGAGAATATAACATGGAAACACGCATAGCTTTTATTGATTTTGTCAAGGCATTTGATAAAGTAGACAGAGGAAAACTCTGGACAATTTTAAAAGAAAAAGGAATTCCAAAACACTTAATAGCAGCTATAAAGAGTTTGTACTGGAACACAAATTTTGTTATAAAAACTAGAAATGAAGTAAGTAAAAATAAAATTCATACTAATCAAGGAGTTAAACAAGGATGCAGTATCTCTCCAGTTTTATTTAACCTATACATCACATGATATAATAAAAAATGGAACGAAGAAACAAATAAAGGAATAAAATTAGATAAAACACACTATTTGAAAACATTATTATACGCTGATGACCAGGTAATAATAGCAAATACAGAAGACGAACTTCAGAGGAATATTTTTAAACTACATAATATATGTGAATAATATAATCTCAAAATATCCATAGAAAAACTAAGGTAATGGCATTCCAAGGGAAAAATCAAATCAGATCGAAAATAGTAATAGGAAACAAAATCATAAAACAGGTGAACCATCTCAATTATCTAGGATGTGACATTTCATTTAATTATGATAATGATATAAATAATAAAATAGCAAAATTCCAGGGAATATGTGGTACGATAAAACGAACACTAAATAACAAAACAACAAGAGAGACCCAACTGAAATTTTATAAAACGTTGGCAGTACCGGTACTGCTCTATGGTTCAGAAGCCTGGATACATAAAAAACAAGACCTAAGTAGGATAACGGCGGCAGAAATGAAATTTTTGAGATCTGTTAAAGGGTGCACTAAGGAAGACAGAATCAAAAACACAGAAATAAGACAGGAACTTGAAATATTTGCAATAACTGATAAAATGGATACATATAGACAAAAATGGAAGCAACACATAGACAGAATGAATGAAGATAGATATCCAAAACAAATAACAAAATACAAACCTAAAGGCACCCGAGATGTGGGCAGACCTAGAAAGAGATGGGCTGAAGTCGGAACGGGCCAACAGGGCCTAATCCATGAATGAAGATGATGATGATGATGATGATTTGTGAGTAACTTAATTTTATTCGTTAAATAGTCCTAACAAATGCCACTCTTGATTTCCAAATAATCTAATTAATTGGAAATAACTCGTGGCATTTCTTATGATAAAATAGAATATAAAAAGAGATTTTCAACTCAGTGGTGTCTCTTCCTACAGGACTTAGGTTGACAGTCCCAAAAAATGGGACTCATTTGCAACATAATTATTGTAATCTTAACGTTTACGTTGAATTATACCATGTTCTTGTTCTATTTGCGGCTCGCTGCTAACACAGTAAATCTAGTTTACTATAGCTATCTTTCTCACTGGGAATAGTCGGTAGAGAGCGTAGCCTTTGCAACTGACTGATACAGGTGGGATGAAAAGCAACACGGTTCTAATCGCCAACAGGGGCAAGTCTTACAGTATAGTGGCAATCTGTTTCACTGCATGAATTTTCCAGCGTTCTCTGTCATCTCCGGTCAAACTGTAAGTCACGAGATAGATTAGTTGCAAAGGGGATGGACAATGTGATATAGACAATTTAGGAATAGCAACGTTTGCGCTTATATAATTAGTCCAGGTCTTGTAATGTGTAGTCATATACGACGGCGGATCGGAAAGTAACCCACAATAATTTTTTTTAAAAAGTTTAATAGTAAAAAAAAAGGAAAAAATCACAAATGAACTTACATCTTTTACCTACTTTTCGACATAGTCACCAACTTTCTCAACACATTTTTCCCATCGTGTTACCAGTTTCAATATGCCCTGTTCGTAGAAGTCCGTTTGGTTGGAGTGTAGCCATCTGCGCACTGCTGATTTCACTTCCACGTCTGTCTCAAAGCGTTTGCCGGCCAGGAATTTCTTCATGGGACCAAACAGATGAAAGTCCGATGGTGCAAGATCCGGACTGTATGGTGGATGCTGGAGCACCTCCCAACCAAATTCGGCGATTTTCTGACGAACGACAGCAGCAACATGGGGGCGAGCATTGTCATGAAGAAGTTTAACGTTAATGTTGTGACGTTTGTCACGAATGGCACGACGCAACTTCATCAAAGTTTTAATGTAGGCCGCAGCATTCACAGTGGTCCCGTGTTCAGCAAAGTCCACCAATAAAACACCATGCATATCCCAGAACACTGCCACAAGCACTTTCCTGGCAGATTGAGTCACTGATTTTTTTCTTTACTGGGGAACCAGCATGTTTCCACTCCATTGATGCCTGCTTTGTTTCGGGCGTGTAGTGGTACGCCCACGACTCATCACCTGTGACGATTCCTTCCAGAAAGTCATGTCCTTGTGCGGTGTACCGTGTTAAGTGGTCCAAGCTTGCCATTATTCGCTGGCCCTTGTTGTCGTCTGTCAGGTTCTTAGGCACCCAGCGAGCACTAACTTTACGGAATTTCAAATTTTCATGAACAATATCGTACACCGCACCATAGGAAATGTTGAACCTCTCGGCGATAAAGCCTCCGCATTTGCACACGCCGTCGTTCAGAATTGCCCGCCTCATGCCTCTGACATTCTGCGGGGATTGCTGCTGTTGTCCGCCGGCCGGAGCGTGGCGAATCACTAAGGTTCACGCGTCCCTCTTGGAAGAATGTGCACCACCTGGAGACATTGCTACGGTCCATACAATCATCCCCATACACACCACGCATGTCCCTGTGAATTTCACTGGGTTTATGCCCTTTGGCCCACAAAAATCGAACAACACTTCTCTGTTCCTCACAGGTGGACGACTGTAGCATGCGCGCCATCTTTGTTGCATAGTTCAAGCTTCTCTCGCAAGAGGTGCACCTGAGAAAAAAATACCATCTGTAGTGAACACTTCAAACTATATCTCTGTGAAATTTCAACATTCTAGCTGCAATACCAAGGCAGAAAAAAATTATTGTGCGTTACTTTCCGATCCGCCCTCGTATTCTGGAAAGATCAGGTATACAAAAATAATAAATGGAAAAATATTTTTGTTCGAATCTCCCAATCTAACAAACTTCAAGAAAGGAGAAATACCAATGGGTATGGGGGAATTATTAATGTTAAGTATTGATTAAAAATGAACTCTGGAGATCCCTATTGCTCAGTCTGTTCCAGGTCTTGTTTGATCCAAGCTTACCTTCTCGGGATTTTCCTATTAAGTTTCCTCTCCATCGAGTTTTAATAAAGAGTTTTTCTGAGTAATGAACAGAAAAAAAAGCAAATTTCCAAGCTTGTAAAAACTTATTTCGTAAAATTATATTCACAAACCTACATAATATATGTATTTTGGTAATAAAATATTGATTATTATCAAGTCCTTAGTAAAAATTAATATTACACTTCAAAAATCTTCATGCTTACGATAACATTATAATAACAAACTTCTAAAAAAAAGTCTGAAATACAGCTTATAAATCTGTAGAGATAATATCGCTGCATGCGTTAATAATAGTTTTGATTTATATTTTCTTCATCTTCGTCCAACTAGGCACTGAAATTAATCAGAGACGTGGTAATTAAATTAATTTTATCAATTTTAATTTTATTCGTTTTATTTAATCATTTTTGTTATGTAGTTGTCGAAATAACTCCTTCATAGTTATAGTCAGATTCTCAAGATAAATATAACTTTTATTTAATAGCTTAAAATAAGAATGTTTGAAGTAATGTTAATATGAATCTGTAGCGAAATAAATATTGAAACTCTTGAGGTGTTATGATAGAATGTTATCGCTTGTCAATTTAAAACATGCAATTGTACCAATGTGGATTGTTTAGAATAAAGTCAAAAAAATGTAAAGCAAAAAGAAAGTATCAACTAAAAATATTCAAACTCACTATTTATGAACGTTCAAATTTAGTGAATTTTAAACTTTATATTGGCGAAAAAGCAAATTCTCTTGCCAATTATACAGAGTGTAACAGGACCTAACCGACAAAATTATAGGGATGAGAGGCCATGCACAGACGATAATTATTTTGTGAAGGAACATGTAGTCGCAAACACTTCGTGTATGAGTTATGCGCAGATGAAGGTGTTCATGCGAAAAGTCTAAATTGAATACAAACAATTGTACATGTATCATTTTATTGAAAAATGACATGTTTTTATAATAAGTATTCAAACAATAAGTGTTTTGACGACGTCAAATGAGTCCTGCCATGATCGGCCGTGCTGGCCGATCGTTGCTGCGACAATATCAAACATGCTATGAGGTACAGGGTCAACTGTTTGAACACTTATTGTAAAAACATGCCTTTTTTCAATAAAATGATACGTGTACAATTGTTCGTATTCAATTCCGACCCTTACGGGTGAACACCTTCATCTGCGCGTAACTCATAAACGACGTGTTTGCGACTATATGTTCCTTCAGAAAAAATGATCCTCTCTGCATGGCCCATCATCCCTATCATTTTGTCGGTGAGGTCCTGTTACACCATGTATAAATGTATCGGGCCGCAGAGAAAACAAAATCACGTAAACCCATATATTATTAGTGTATATTCTGTAATTTCACAGTAATTTAAATAGTTTATACTTCTTCTTCTTCTTCTTAAATGGCACTACAGCCCAATAAGAACCTTCGCCTCCTCGATGAGCCTCTCCCAACCATGATCCAATCCTTCCTAGGCTTCATATTTGGGTTCCTAACAAGACAGTTTTACAGGATGGGTCGCCAACCGCACGGCTAATCCCCAAACTGGAGGGCCAGGGAGTCTTCGGTTGGGGTTCCATACCCTAGCTGAGATAGCCTCGTTTGAAGGCGCTAGGCTTCGCCCGAACCAATTCTCTAGGGTCTTGGCTTACTGGTCAGGTGGTTGTTGTAATGCCTTCTGTCTTATATCTAGATATTTATTAGTACATCTACTCAGCATTGATGCACCTTCTAGTCCACTGACCGGCAGTAGGTATTTGTATAAGATGGATAATTTAGGAAAAGGTAACGGGAGATTATGAGCTAAAATAATTTCTACTCTTTTGTTTTATTAGTCATATTAAATAAATTAAACCCAATGTATCTAATAAGATACATTGCCAATTTACATTTTAATTTTGCAGAAGCGTTCTTTTAACATCAAACAGCAGAAATTTACATCTTGTGGAATTTCAGGGGAAAAATTATTGATAAGATTCAAAATAGTATTAAAATTCGAAATTTAAAATTAATTTATTTCTAAGTATATATATATGTTTGTGTTAGGATTCCTGAGTAGCTCAGATGGTTAGAGCGCTGAACGTACAGAGTTTAGAAACTCGGGTTCAAATCCCGAATCAGACATATGTTTTTCTTTTCATGTCACATTTGCCTTCATTGCCAAATGTCAAAAATATAGTTATAACATCTAAATATGTAAGCGTTACTGCTCTAAAGTAAATATTCTCTTTAAATATGCTCACTTATTATAGTGGCCACAAAATTGCAGTTGGGAACGATATCCCGCTACCTTTCGTGTAAATTGAGAATAATATATATAAGAAAAATAAATGTTTGTGTTAGGTTTCCAGAATAGCTCAAATGGTTAGAGCGCTAAACATATAAAGTTTAGTTATTAGCTTTCAAATAAAATTCAGATTAAAAACAACTTAGAAAGGAGGTAATATGCCTAATGAATTTAGTCTCTAATTGAAAGTACCGTAATAGAAGATCCTTTTGAATAGTTTGGAATCTATTCCCAAAAGGGCAGACATTTTTCTGGAATGTGTTTCATAACTTTCCTGATGGCAACAATTTTGCTTGGCATAATTTATCTTCTGGTCGTCACTGGTTCATTACGCAGTCTTAAATCTATTTACTTTGAAATCGGAAACGAAAAAAGAAAACCCAGATAGCAGAAGCGGTTCATATATCTAATTTTGCAATTATATATTTTATATATTATGTATTTTATTTATTTCTATAATTCTATAATGGCGTAACCCATTGCTGAACCATAGCCTCTCCTTTGTATGGAGTTACTAGACCAAGTTAATTTTTAGTTACTTTATTTGCGCGTAAATGTCATGAATGGCATGCGGTCAACACACTTACACAATGAGACATTTAGCACTCAGCTAAAATATTACTAGACGTTAATGTCGCTAAATTTTGCTTAGAGGCCCTTTTATTCAGGCTTAAGGACCTTTTAAGAGCCTGAAAATCTTCAAACTAGGAACCCACAGCTTAAAGTCCCTCCCGGAGAACTCGATCCCAGCCGGGTTTGAACCAGCGACCCTTGGAAATACAGGCAAGGAGTATAATCACTACTCTACCACGACCGACATTTTATTTATTTAGCAATTATAATTTTATTTTTATAATATCAGTATTGTATTCAGTAAAATGTAAAATACATAAATAAAATTGAAGGACGAATAGAAATAATCGGAATTGTTTTACAACCAATAGCGTACTTTTTTTTCAGAGCTGCTGTTGCAGCAGCAATCAAAATTTAGAACCCCAATCATATTATAGAAGGAACAAAATTAAATACATTTTCCCTGGGGGGAAAAGAGTTAAGATACAGTAGATACCATTCCACTTGACATTGAAAGAGCAGATCGATTGGTAAAAAAATCACTAAAATTCATCAAATAACTAAATATGCCGTATCGTACTTTGGAATTAAATTATTAGCAATTTATTAAAACGAATTGAAAAACTCAATCAATTTTTATGAGAAGTTTGGAAAATATTTTGTAAGAACATTTTCATCAAGAAGAGATGTGGCAATCTTTCGAATGACATCATGGTTGTTTGACCGTGGTTCTATTATGAACAAAAAAGGATATAATGAAGTTTAAATAGTTTAGCAATTGTGGTATAAACATAATAACATTTTATTGGGATCCAAGACGGTGAATGACAATTATGTCAAGTGCCAGAACATTAATAATAATAATAATAATAATAATAATAATAATAATAATAATAATAATAATAATAATAATTTTATTTATTTATATACAGAATTTTAATGTTTACACATCTTTTTGTGCCTAAAGTTTTATTTTTCTTCTCCAGTCGTCTCTCTCCATCCAATCCATGTCCTCCAGTCCTCTTGCTCTCATTCCAGTTCTTATTTCCTGAATCCACGAGTTTCGAGGTCTTCCTCTCCTCCTCCTTCCAGGTGGACACCATTCCAATGTTTTCCTGGGTAATCCTTCTTCTTGAATTCGCCGTACGTGCTCATACCAATTTAATTGCTTAGACCATATATAATCTACTACTGAATAACCAGGAAGAAAACCTTGACCAAAAATTACCTGGTCCTCCAGGTTGGGGGTTGATGCATCAGGCCAGCTCCCTGTTCATCACAAAAAACATAACAATAATAATGATAATAATAACAGTTATTATTATTATTATTTGTTATTATTATTATTATTATTATTATTATTATTATTATTATTATTATTACTACTACAGTAAAACGTGTTTAATCCGGAACGTGAATAATGCGGAAATCTGTCCAATGTGAACAAACATATTGGTCCCGGCGAAATACTAGTAATTTTACATGCATTTTATTTTGCATAAATCAGAATCTGTCCAACGCGGAAGCGGAAGGATATTTATACACAATTCATGAAAAAAATTATATAGTGGATAGACAGACTGAGAAATAAATTAGTCTCCACTTCAATGAATTCCCGTTGGGCCAAAAAGATAAAAAAAAAACATTAAGGAATGATTCCTGACGCCACAGCGGGTGAATTAGAGATTCTACCTGTACCTGAATTTTGTTTCGGCCTCACTGCACACCCGTTATGCGAAATACAGATACCTGTCTTGCAAATAACCATTGCACTGTAAAATCTTAAATATTAGTTTAAGTTCTAAGACCGATCTTTCACAGGTAGCGTTCTGAATTTACGGAATAAAAATGGCCACAACGTATGTATCTTTGTCATAAACGTAAAAGTGAATGTGATTGAAGACAAATCTCCAAATTTCCGGACCAATGCTCCAAAGTCAAGCTCTAGCTGTTGCTAAATCTCTAGAGAATAACGATTTCAAGGCATTTCAGATTGACTGGACAGTTTTAAATGACGACATAATCTGGTGTGGAATGAACATTTGCGGGGAATCAAAGGATATGGATGAAAGTGTAGTTAGTGAGAGGAAACCGAAACTGCATACTTTAAATTCAGAATTCGCGTAAGAGACACTTTTAACATTGACGAAACGGGACTGATTTTCGCGCGTTGCCGTAGAAGTCGCTCACACACTTTTCAACGGCAGTGGAACTACAATTAAGCCAAGATACGTAAAAAAAATACATGTAAGGTATTCTATAATGTAAGATTATCAATAAGTTTTTTCTATAATGCGGAATTTTGTCTAATGTGAAAAAAAATGGTTCCATGCGATTCCGCTTTGAGCAAGTTCTACTGCATTATTATCATTATCATTATTATTTATTATGTACTGGAAGACAGATATAATAATAATAATAATAATAATAATAATAATAATAATAATAATAATAATAGTTAAATCTCGTAGAAAGCAGGGCATGTGGCACAAATGGGGAATAGAAGAGGTGCATGGAAGCTTATTTTAGGAAACTCAGAGGGAAAACGCCCAGTTTGTGGACCAAGAATGATGTGAGAGAATAACATTATTCATGATTTGAGGGAAGTATATTATGCAAGGGATGATTGGAAAACATTAGCTCAGGTTAAGGATGTAAGGAGAGCTTACGACCGCGCGATCATGAAAATACGGGTTCGAAAGAACCAGTGAGTTGGTTAGTTATTATTTATTAACAAAAAACAAGGCGGCTCCGTGGCGCAAGCGGTTAGACGCTCGCCTCTCATCACTGGGGTCCCAAGATCGGTCGCTCCATGTGGGTCTCATAGTTGACGAAACGCAGCTTGGGCAGATTTTTCTCGGGGTTTTCTCCCGTATTCCCCTGCCACAATTTCATTCCACCATTTCTCCATACTCATTTCGTTCATCTGTCCCTGTGATGGTGCGTCAGGGTGTGGTCTGCCGGCACCCTCGCCATTCACAAGCCCTCTATATAAGGGCTTAATTTCATCTTATCCCTCGACCCGACCCTGAGTTCGACTCGAGTTAAGGATATTTACTTTTTAACAAAAATCAGGTAGGGACATAGTAGCTCTTTAACTGAACAATACAATATATATATATATATAATTTTAATTGGGATAGATTATTCCATTACCCTAAAATTCGTGATATAACTGCTCTAAAGGTTCAGGGACAAATTAATATTGGTTGTCACTGTGCAGGTAGAAAACAATACAGGGAATTGTGTGGTTAGCGAGATGTAAACCTTGAAAATTTAAATTTTACTCACCGGATTTTGCTACTGTGTATACACGTTCATACTCTCTAAACAAATAAAAATGTATACAGTTTTTATTTTATTATTTTTTATAGCTGAGATTGGAAAAGAGAATTCCTGAAATTCTGGCAGAGATGCTAATTGTTTACCATAATAACAATCAAATTACATTAAAATATTCTCATTTATTTAAGCAAAACATTATATGTACGGTATTGGATGAAATGTTACTCTTTAGCTGAATGATATAAAATAACTATTTTAATATGCATTTGATGATGTGATATTCCAACTTATTTATGAAAAATAGTTGTAATGTTAAATGAAAACGTTAATTCATAGTTTTTGTTAGAAAATGCTACATGGGGCTTAATATTAGATATTAGGAACATACGAGTAACACGCTAATAAATGATTCACTACGAAATAGGCTTACGTCATAGGTACGCGAACAAATCGAAATTGGAAAAATAAAAACTATAAGTATATTCTGGAAGTAACTGAAGAGAGAAATACAAGGTTGTTTAGCCTTGTTAAAAGCATGGAGGAAGATAAAATTTCAAAGATGGTTCTGGAATGGACTGCAGAAGGCAGAAGAGAATTGCATTAAAGGAATCAGGTGGAGCATGAATAGAAAGGACCTGTAGAAAAAAGATAAGCAAGACAGAAAGTCGTGAAAACTAAAGATACTTTTGGTAGAAGAAAACTATTGTTTTTTTTTGTATTGTAAGCCCATGTTTTTCCCTTTACAGAGATTTAGGCGCTCTCCCTCTACAGGGAAGAATTTGAACCATACTAATTTAGTTACACTTGTTTTCGTATAGATGTCATTTTGAGTGGTCCATGGTCAGCCCACCGCCTCATACTGACATCTAGGAAACCAAGGTAGTACTAGGACGGGAAAATTCGGTAAATGTTGCTTAGAGGCCTTTTCATTCAGACTTAAGGATTTTTTACGAGCCTGAAAATCTTCAGACTCGGGACCCACGGCTTAAAGTCCCTCCCGGCCGGGTTTGAACCCGCGACCCTCGGGACCAGAGGCAAGGAGCATAACCACTAGTCCACCGCGGCCGACAAAACTATTTTATAATATAACTATCTTTAAAAAATCGATGAAGAAAGTAAACGAAAATGTGACATTATACAATAAACATACGAATAAACAAAAGCCCAAAATATATAAAATAATAAGATAATGATAAAAATACTATAGAGTTATATAAGATTTTATATTATGCAAGAGAGTATCATCTAATACATAAAAATGTTTGTTTGTTTGTTTGTTTGTTCGTACTTTATGCGTGGTCATACCATTGATTCGATTGTGATGAGGCTTTTTGCAAAATGTTCAGGAGATTCCCGGGATGAACATAGGCTATAAGAGAGTTGTGATACGTAACTCCTACTTCATAAAAAAAGCCCTTTGTGTGGAAAGCGTGAAGAAAGGAGCTCTTTGGACGATTAAATGGGTTACGCTGGCTAAACCATAACAAATACACAAAATTAATGTACACAGAATTGAATGTCTCAAAACGCTCTACAAAAAAGTCCGTGACAGCATATGTTTATCTCTTACGGATAACTCACAATAACCATTTTTGTCTTTCATTGATGTCAAGAAGATCGAGATAAGTAAATTCCCGGGCAAAACCGGATAATCAGCACTGGGAATCTTAAAATAATTGCAATATACAATTAGGCTATAATTATTTTTCATTTTACTTATTCAACTAATCATAAGTAGTACATCAATTTTCGTCTTTCAGCTCATTTGTGTCAAGAAGATGAGGATGAGTAGATTCCCGGACAACGCCGGATAAACAGCAGGGGGTATCTAAAAATAATTGCGATATAAAATTTTCCTATTACTCATTTAACTAAACATAAATCACATTAATTTTCGTATTTCTGCTCATTTATAATAATAATAATAATAATAATAATAATAATAATAATAATAATAATAATAATAATAGCTTTATTTTACCTGGCAGAATTAAGGCCTTAAGGCCTTGTCTACCACTCAACCAGGTTTAAAAAAATACAAACAAAAAAATAGTCTTAAATCTAAATTACAATATATACATATGAACGATTACAAGTTATGAATACGATACAATTAATATTTATAATGTAATTTGATGTACTCTAAATTTAACGAATTAAATATCTAATATGTACAAGATATATAAAAAACGAGGAAATGATGAATGACATAGTATAAAATTAAATAAATAGAGAAAAATTAATTATTAGACAACAGGTAACTGTATAAGCGTGACTTAAAGGTACCAAGTGTGCGGCAACCCCTGATATCTTGAGAAAGGAGATTCCTGGAGCGGGCAGAGGCTACTGTGAAGGAAGTAGAATAGGAGGAGTCAAGAAGATCGGGATAAGTAGATTACCGAGCAACGCCGGGTAATCAGCACGAGATATCTAAAAAATGTAAATGTATAATTATTTTTCCTCTTACGAAAGCACATTCATTTTCATTTATTTGGCGTAGCAGCGCACGCCGCGTATTAGCCAGTAAATAAAGAAAATAATAAGCCATTGATAAAGAATGTCATAGAGTGATATAAGATGTTTATCTTATGCAAAAGAGTATCATACTACTTTAAAAATCTAATCTCTGGTAAAGTACATTAGAAGTCAAGGTTCTCAGGTGTGTACAGTTTTACAATACTCAGACTGTAATGAAACACAAAGACTGTACCTCAGTGGGGAAAGGAAATACATGCTTCGAAAATGTTGGAAGTAAATAATACAACTCCAGACAAAAGTAAACTTTTCTTTTTGAAGTTTGAAGCCGAGATGCTTCTCTGTGGTAAAAAGAATACCAAATGGTATAAAAATAACAAGAGAAAATAAATATAAGTTAAAAGAAGAACAAACCACCGGAATAACATAAAATTAAGTATTTTAATATTATATAATGAGTGGCTAGTAGCAGGAAATGCCATTTAATTAGTGTACAAATTCTAAAAGAACACACTTAAGTCAATATTAAATTTTATGAAAGTTTGCATATATCAAGAACCAAAATGTTTGCTATAAACATTCTATTAATAGAATATCTGAATGGGAATAATATATCAATCAGTGTATTTGTACTAAACGAGAGGGGGAATGCCTAAAAAATCCGGAATTACTTTCTTTACCTAATTCAGGGAAATACATGACGCATTGCTTACGCTGCACGTCTTCTAAACTAGTGGTAAATATAATAATTGATATAGGGTACTCGTATCTGTTTCAAAGAGTCATAGGAGATTAAAATGGCTTCGGTTATTGAGAATTATTGGAATGATTCTATACTTACTCACTTCCTCACTGGCACTAGCGAACCCATAGGTTCATGGCCGCGCGCACATAAGCTCTCCATACATCCGTATCCTGAGCTAATGTCTTCCAATCATTCCCTGTATAATCTACTTCACTCAAACCATAGTTAATGTATTCTCCCACCTCATTCTTGGATTACCAACTGGGCGGCCTCCCCTCTGGTTTGCCTACAAGAAACTTCCATGCACGTCTTTCATTCCCCATACGTGCAACATGTCCTGCCTATCGCAGTCTACAATACTTAACTGTTCTTATTATATCTGGCTTCCTATAAAGACCATGTAGTTCATTGTTAAGTACTATTCTCCATTCACCTATCTGTTCATCTCTCTTTGGTCCAAAAAATTTCGTATGAACTTTATTCTCAAATACTCGTAATCTCATTTCCTCCCTTAAAGTAAGAGTCCATGTTTCGCATCCATATAATATAACTGGTAGAATAATAGTTTTATATATTTTCAGTTTAACGTTTTTTGAAAGGAGTTGGGACATCAAAAGTCTCTGTAATGCATAATAGCACGCATTTTCAGAATTGAGCCTATGTTTAATTCTTTTGTGCATCTCATTCCTATTTGTGATTATTGTTCCTGAGTATTTGAATTCAGCCACTTCCTCAAAATTTTCCTCATTTGTCATTAGCTGTCCATTTTCATTATATAATATATTTCTGTATGTGGCCATATATTTTGTTTTATTGATATTCACTTCCAGTCCTAATTTATTAGTGTTACTCAATAGTGTGTGCGTGTTGTCCTTTAGTATCTCCTCGCTGTCGGCCAATAGTATTACATCATTAGCATAAACTAACAGCTTATCAATACCATTGAGTTGTAAGCCTTCCTCATTCTCTAAAGATTTTATGGCATACTCTAGTACAAGATTAAATAGTAGAGGAGATAGTACATCTCCTTGCTTTAACCCATTCTGGATTTTAAAAGTGTCCGAAAACTGTTTGCCTACACGCACCCTACTCTTTGTGCCATTTAGACACGGTAGTCTTTTTACGGTGAAAGATCGTCACTCTTTCGACCAACGTACTTTTTTCGTCTGGCTTATCACCTTCGATCAGTCCGGCATGAGTAACCCTATCGTCAGCAATGCTACCGCCGCGCCGGCATAGCTCTCAGGATCATTTAAGCACGCAAGCCACTACACCACGATAAGGTAAAGATACCATGAAGGGGAATGATTTTATTCAAAGTAAAAATTAAATAGCTTCAATGATGAAAAGATGATTTTTTTATTCAGATTAAACACCCGGAACGTTTTTAGAGCAGAACTTCCATAATTGAAATAAGCAGTATTAACATTGATTTTTCTGGCGAACAATGTTACTTGTACAATAAATATTAACATTGTATAGAGTTCAACTATTTTCTATTTTTTGTGTTTTATTCTAAAATATTCCACTGATAAAACGTAAAACGTAAATTTATTTTAACAATAAATTAGTCATATATATTTTTTAATATCAACGATCATGCACATTTCAGAAACATTAATCGAAAACTGGAAGAAAAAAAATTGTATCAACTTTAAAAATCTAATAAAATAATTTTAAAGTGAATTTGTTTACATAATTTACGTTGAAAATTTCACTTTCTATTATAAAATATTTTACAACTAAATAAAGAATATGTAAGAATGTTTACTTGTAAAACAACTAATTAAGATATTCATAGTTTGTTCGTACACTAGGGATAGTGAAATCTGTTTTCCAGAATATATGGTTATGTTAGTTGAGCACTTTGTAAAATTGTAATATATATTGAAATGAAAAAAAGTTCCAATATTTGACCGCATAGTCCTTAATAACTCTAATCATACGTTCCTATAATATGATAATTGCCTTATTATATTAGCTTAATGTGTTTTTAATGTTTATTAATATCATAATTCAATTTATATGAATATTATATGTATGCTAATACAACAGAAGGATCTTCTTGGTGACTATTTAACTCATGCCACAAAAGCTAGATAATGACCAATCACGTTTCAATGAATGTTGTTTTAAATAATCAATTGAGTTGGTGTTTACTTGATGAAAATCCATATTTATTAATTATATAAAAATAAAACGTAGTTTTAAAAACGTAGTTTTAAAAACGTAGTTTTATTTGATTTTCATATTTATTATATAATTGAGTGACAGCTATTTCGGTACACTGTACCTTCTTCAGACATGTTAACAAATTATGAATTGTGTTCCAACTGATCTAAGCAACAATACAACAATATTTATTTAAATTTAACAAAGGGGATTCATTCAAATCAAGTTGAGAATTTAACAGTTTTTTACTACTTTTAAATGTATTAATTTCTACAGCCTCCAAAAGATCTAACTGTACCGAAACAGCTGTCACTGAAGTATATAATAAATATGAAAATCAAATAAAACTATGTTTTATTTTTATTTAATTAATGAATGTTGTTTTACAACCAATGACAGTCTTGTTTCACCTCGCTCTTTAACGAATTCTCTTTATCAGCTCCTGTTTTTGTGAAAAAGAAAGCTCCTTCTTTTTTAATATTCTGAACAGGTTAGACCATTATTTTTCTCCAACAAATATATTGAATGTAGCAAATAATGAATAGATTCAGTGATTTTACTGAGTTGTTTACTTAAAATATAAATGATTAACCTATAATGTTGATTATAATAGTTTGATGTGTTTCCTTATTTTTCCACTAGAGTGCATTCTTACAATATTGCGATCCTATTTGGCAATAAATAATACGATCGAGTTCCAGTGAATATATATAACCTCACATTTCTAATTTGTTTTCAAACATAGCCGTTTACATTATCTATATAAATATTTTAAAACACCGGTAACTATATTCAAATAATTATTTTTTAGTAAAGAGCTTAATTTTATTCGTTAAATAGTCCCAACAAATGCCACTCTTGATTTCCAAATTCTCTAGATAAATTGGAAATCACTCGTGGAATTACTTATGATAAATGTATTTTATAAGAAGTCAATAAAATACTCAAATCACCAAATTAAAAGTTAAAGAAGCCAACTAGTTTCAATAGCGAAGCTATCATTTTCAAGACTAATGTGATTTGCACATTATACTTTCCCCTTATCTTTTTGCGATTTATGTGATGCTAAATACGAATATATTTGTTATTTTCATTCCCTTCCAATATTTACTGATTTTATTATTATATTATTTAATTTTATATTTTTATTTAATTTAAATTAAATTTATTTATATTAAAATATTTATTACCCCGTCATATAAACTGCCATATACGAACATCCACTTTTATGCTCTGAGGCTATAGGGCATGTGTATTGCACAAATTAATGTATAATTTTCCGGTATTTTAAAACTACAGACATTTAGTATCAACATTATTTTTATTATTTTTCTTCGCTTCTGTATTTGAATTTATAGAAATTACACGCTGTTCATTTAGCAATATTTTATCCAAAAATCAAACTATCCCTTTAAAAATTAAAATGTGTGAGATATAGGCCTATATATATATATATATATATATATATATATATATATATATATATATACAGAGAATGTTATTCAAGACAATTTATTATAATATTTCAGGTAGATTACATAATCAAAATTTTGAAGGAAGTTAACAGAATGATTGAAGATTTTCCTCTAGCTTCAAGTATATATCATCATCATCAATGACAGGCATGTATTAGGCCATTGGCCTGTTCCGCTTCAGGATAGAAATTGATCCCTCCATTTCTTCTTAGGTCTTCCTGGGTCTCTTCGCTCTGTGGGTCTGTAGTTCAATAGCTGCAGAGGTAGTCCATTGTTTGGCATCCTCAGAAGGTGTTCATGCCAATTATTTTGATATTTTTGAATGATTTCAGTTATTGCTGGTGTGTTTAGAGCTTTGCGGATATCTTCATTACGCATGTGGTCATAAAGCGTATAACCCGCTAAAGGTCTTAATAACTTCATTTCTGCAGCTACTATCCTATTTAATTTACCTGTAGTAAGAGTCCAGGTTTCAGAACCATAAAGTATAGTTGGAAGAGGCATTGTTTTATAAAATTTTAGAATTGTATCTGGGCGTACTTTTCGAAAAAGAATGATTTTTATTGTTACTATAAGTTTTTTAAATTTGACCAATTTTATGTCTATGTCTTTACATGTGTCGTAGGAAAGATTGCAGCAAAGATAAGTAAAGTTATTAACTTGTTCTATTATATTGTTGTTAATATCCTAATAACTCTCAAACGTCTAACTATATTTTTATTTGTTAGGAATTGACAGCAGAGCTTATACCAGTTTGCCCCTCTGTCCGATTTCTTCGTGTGATCATCACGATTCTCTAGTTACTAAAACATATAAACATCTATAACATTTTCTTGTTACATATATTAAGCGACTATTTAATTACGCTTAAAATCCTATCATTAATTAATTATGGAGAAAGATACAGTTCATGAAGAAACGAGCTAGTTTTTGTTATTTGGTTTAGTAGGATTTAATGTGACACACATTTAAAACGTGACACCGAGCTGATATGAACTTGACACTTAAAGTGTCACTGTGACACCCTGCAAAAGTCTTTGATGTAGTCAGAACACTGATTTTAAAGTAACAGAAGGCCACTAACAAACTTGAAACCTTGATTAACACAGAGCTTCAACAAATAAAGCTTAGGTAAAGTGAGAGAGAGAGATAGAGAGATGAATTATGAGGACCAGTGAACGATAGGAAGAAGGAAAATAAACACAGTAGTATTACATATGAACCAGATATCATGGTTCCATACAAAAGTTAAGTATCAACGAGAAAAGAAAAATAAGAAAGATAAATAGAAGATCAAGAGAGTATTAATAAATAGAATGAAAGAGGAAATATTAAGTTGTCAATAAGAAAGAACAAACGACAGAGTATTTACTAGAAAGCGAAGAACAAGTTGATAAAATAAATAATGAACGAAAGTAAATGATTATAAAAAGAGGAATCTAATTATGAACGGGAGAGTAATGGATACAAATTCAAAGAAAAAACACAAGAACAGTGATTGAGGTAAATAGTGAAGGAGAGGAACTTTGATTAAGAACAGATCGAACGAAAAAAAAAACGAACACAACCAAAAAAGTGAAAGAGATGAACTTTGAAGGAAAGGGAGAAGTAAGATTAAACTATAAGAAGGAAAAATCACAAAAAAAAAGAGTAAACGAAAGAAAACGAATTGTTGAAAAGACATGCCAGATAAGTGGTATATGAGAGAAACGATGAGAGGTAAAAAGAGAGATCAGTTAAAGAAAATGAAGGAAACTTTCTTTCTGTAGTTTGGATTGTTACATTTAATACCTTAAAAATATATTGATTCTTTTACATCAGAAAATGATTAATTACATCTATTATTCGTTATCATCATTTCAGCCGATTGTTTTTTCTTTTGTTTTAATGTCTACATTTATCATCACAGAATTATTTGAATAAAAATGCTATAGGCCTACATTCTCAACGCTGATGATTTCATAATATGTAAGTATGCAGAAAGGATTTTGTTTCAAAGGCTTAAAATATTGAGCCACTATGCATATTTTTTGGCCTATGAATAAAACTTTGAAGTTTTATATTTAGCCCATTTACTTACTAATGATTTCTTGGATAAATCAGCAGAGTAAAATAGGATTTTAAACTGACTATTTAACTCATACCCCAAATGGAAGTCAATGACCAATCACGTTTCAGTGAATTTTGTTTCACAACCAATGACAGTCGAGTTAACCTCGATATTTATCGTTTACCAAAATAAGAAAGCTCCTCCTTTTTAACATTCTGAACAGGTCAGAGCATTATTTTGTAGTGACTGACTATCCAACAAATGCGTTGAATATAGCAAATAATGAACGGATTCCATCGCACTACACATTTTATTGTTGTGTGTTTAATAATAGTGCTTTTAAGTAATTAATAACCTATGACGTTGGTTATAATATACAGTTTCATATGTTTAATTTTTTCTCCACTAGGGTGATTCTTACATTATTGTGATCCTATTTGGCAATAAATAATATGATCTAGTTGCAGTGGATGAACAAATAAAACATAACCAAACATTTCTCATTTGTTTTCAAAAATCGCCGTTTATATTAAATATATAAATATATTAAAATAACTATATTTAAAATTGATTTGTGAGTAAACAGCTTCATTTTATTCGTTAAATAGTCGTAACAAATGCCACTCTTGATTTCTAAATCCTCTAGATAAATTTGAAATCACTCGTGGCATTACTTGTAATATTTCGACTATACTATATTCATATTTCGGCCAAACTGTCATTTTTTTACCCTCAAGAAATAATATATCAGGCAAGCTAACTCCGCGGTCCTCTCTCAGGAATGTGGATTTTATATGGTAGACTTCCCAAGAAGCACAATTAAAATTTAGAGCCAGGAAAGCTAACATCCTATTGTTTATACTTGCTGTTTATTTCACTGAAAGTAAAATATCTGTTTAGTTCCCACTGTGGGAACCATATGAAAGAATAAATTATGCTAAGAGGTTTGAGAGAGAACCATTTTAAATAAAGCAGAAGAAGAACATTAATAGTTAGTGCAATGCCGTATTTCTCTAACGTACATTTGAAAGGATACTCCAGAGAACCATAAATCCCATCACATAATCATAAATTTCAGACCTGTAATTATATTTCTCAGATAAAGAGAAAATTCTGTCAACCCCTGACAAAGGGACGTCGACTTTCCATCCCTGGGGCGCGATACGTTTCCGTGCTGGGGGCAGTAAACCTCTACCAATGAGACTCTTCTATTTTACGAGGTGAGTGAATGGATATGGGAGGGGTAGTTTTGTTGTGACAGCCCCTCTGTCCTGTCAGAGATAAAGCACCACCACCTAATAGCACGTCATACATCACCTCAAATTGTTATCAGATATTACTACGTATAAAATCCTTTCGCTTTATACAAAGATCAACATTAGTCTCTTTGATACAGAAATGTTTTTTTTAACGCCAGATTTGTTACGTTATGTTGAAGATCAAACACATAAAAGCTATCAATATGATGTTCAGTGCAGCTCTTATTAAATATGTATTTAATTTATAATTCAAATTACTTTACAGTAAAGTTAGTTCTTTTTTTCAAAAGTTTCAAAGGACTGTTTAAATTGCATTGAAACCATAAAGTAGTAAAAGTAAAGTGGATAATACGATTGAGCTATTCACTGATCAATTATGGGTAAACCTGAATTGATAATACATTAAAACGCTCTTTATCTCTCATCGCTCATACACAATGCACAAAGACAATTAATATACCGTATAAATATTGTTGAAACCGCTGTTCTATAATTCAAAATATTGACTAAAACATTATTTCATATAAGTTTTGTATGTGTGTGTGTGTGTGGGGGGGGGTACGAATGAGAAATGAAAAAGGGACATGGAAACTTCTTATAGGAAAATCAGAGGGAAAAGTCCAGTTGGTAGAATAAGAATGATGTGGGAGAATAACATTAACCATAAAGAAGGAAATACACTGCTCAAAAAAATTAGGGGATATTGTAGAATAACCTATTAAGACTATGTTTTTTGGAATAGTATTAGATGCAATCACTTTCTATTACTCCAAGATAATGTAAATAAGAGTTTGAAGTTGTTACGTAACCTCGGTACCACACCAGAGGGCAGTGTCTGTACTGTTGATGTGAAAGGGTGGTGTGGGGGTGAATGTTTTGTTGCTGTTTTTAAATCCAGTCCAGTTTTCAGTTAGTAAATGACTTGCCTTAGGGACAGTGATGCCTCGACAACGTGATTTACCTGAACCAATGGCTTGGCGGGCCATAGGAAGGATGGAAGCTGGACAGACACAACAAGAGGTGGCACAAGCCATTGGGGTGTCTCAAAGCGTGGTTTCCAGTCTTTGGAATCATTTTCAAAGAACATACTGTTCACAGAAGAGCCGCACAAGGTCGACCAAGGGCAACAACAGCAAGGGATGATCGTTACCTCTTGTTAACAGCCCGTCGGAATAGACAGCAGAATCCAACTCAACTGCGAAATACACTTCAAACAGCAACAGGACGCAGGGTGTCAACTCAAACTGTCCGTAATCGACTACATGGAAGTGGTCTCTATGCCCGTAGGCCCATGGTGTGTACCAGGTTAACTCCACAATACCGTAGAGATCGCAGAAACTGGGCGGAGGAACATCGTGGGTGGAGGCATGCTGAATGGAGATCAGTTCTTTTTTCTGATGAGTCGCGATTCAACATGGAATGTGCAAGTCGGCGCGTATTCATCTGGAGAGAAAAAGGGACACGAAACAATCCCGCGTTTGTACGTGAAAAATCCCCATATGGTGGCGGTGGATTGATGGTGTAGGCAGGAGTCGGTGGTGGACGTAAGGACCTCTACGTTATCCAAGGTAGTACTTTGACTGCGGTAAAGTATAGAGATGAGATTCTCCGACCTTTTGTCGTGCCTTATGCTGATGCCATAGGTGATTCTTTTCTTTTTTATGGACGATAATGCACGACCCCACAGAGCTGGCTTGGTGGACGACATGCTGGAAGTGGAGGGTATCGAGCGTATGCAATGGCCAGCTTCCTCCCCGGACTTAAATCCGATTGAGCATGTGTGGGATGCATTAGGCAGGTGCATTGCAGGCAGACCAGCACCTCCCACAACTGTTCCAGAGCTGCACATTGCTCTTATGGAAGAGTGGCCACGTATCCCCCAAGAACTCATTGCTAACCTCATTGCATCAATGCCATACAGGTGTGTGGCAGTGCTGGCCGTTCGAGGAGACCATACACCATACTAAAGAAACATTTTCACCCATGTTAATGTTGCTTTGTTTGTTTGCCATATTCCTAATCAGGATCTCTTTGACATCTGGTGTGGTACAGAGGTTACGTAATGACTTCAAACTCTTGTTGACATTCTTTTGGAGTAATAGAAAGTGATTGCATCTAAAACTGTTACTAAAAACATAGTCTTAATAGGTTATTCTACAATATCCCCTAATTCTTTTGAGCAGTGTAGATTAGAGAGAGAATGATTGATAAACATTAGCTCAGGATAGGGATATATGGAGAGCTTATATCCGCGCGGTCATGAACCTACGGGTTCGATACAGCCAGTGTGTTAGTTTATGTGTGTATGTGGGCGTTTGTAATGCGTGAGTTGTGTCCATGATGTATGTTTATACGTGTTTGTGTGTGGGTGTTTGTGGTGTCTGTATTTTGTGTGCGTGTATGTGTGTTGTGTGTGTGTGTGTTATGGCTGCGTGCTGTGTGAGTTTCATGAAATCATTCGTAACGTTTGAAGAGTTCACATGCAAATGATGTAACCAATAACTGCGAACTAATTTTAAGGCCATAAAATAAAACAAGTTAAATATACCTTCTTAGGTAAAATCCGTCGTCCTCAACTTATAAAATATGTAATATTTATGCCTGTAGGCCTTTCAGAACATCCGTCCCATCTTCAGCAGTTCATTCTTCGCTACAGCATCCAGTATGATGTTTGATGCTGCTGGTCCTAATGTGTCGTGACAAAGCCACATTAGGACCAGCAGCATCATACATCATACTGGATGCTGTAGCGAAGAATGAACTGCTGAAGATGGGACGGATGTTCTGAAAGGCCTACAGGCATAAATATTACACATTTTATAAGTTGGGGACGACGGATTTTACTTAAGAAGGTATATTTTAATTTATTTTATTTTATGACTGTCCACCTCAACGGTTTTAATAATGAATTTTATTAGTACTAATTTTAAGGTATTAAAGTGAATTCAGTATTTACTATTGTTATTTACGAACACTCAGTAAGTTGCCGTTATACAGCCACGTTCTGGCAATATTTATCACTTCATTAAAGCTTCATAGTAATCTCTTATTACAGTACTTATATTTTGAGAGGAGAACGTTACGTGCCAATTCACGAAGACTCTGCTACGTAACAATGCAAGAGAGTTATGTATCAAGAACTTTATTACGAGAGCTGTGAATTATTTTCTGTTTCTGAACTTTCTGTGGGATAATTTTAAAGCTTTATTCCCATCACTGTATGCACTCGAGCTTCCTTAACTTACAAAGTTATTCCGTTTCGTGGAACTGTAACCAACCGCATGGATTTAGAATTTGAGCACAATCTCTAAGTAAGAACATGTAAAACAATACTTATGAAACGATAAAGTTTGTTCACAAATACACAACGTCCTCTAAAGCGTAAACAAGCCTACCTTCTTTAGAAAATAATAACAGCCTAAAAAAATACTACTGTGATTCAAACGTACGCATGATTTTCTGGTAAATTTATTTCATGGATAACAGGGATGATAACTACCTAACTGATGATAACTACTCTCTGGCACTATCAATACCCTAGGTTCATACCCGCGCGGACATAAGCTTTCTATCTTTACCATTAATTCTCTGAAGTAGTCCCCCGTCCAATGAAACCAATGGGGAACTATTTTACATCCGCAAAATTTTACCCCAGTGGAGCCCATGTTAGCGTTTGTTGACGGTTGTAATTTTTACACGCTTTATATTAGCTTGACCTGTATCTATCTATCTATCTATGTAACGGAATATTTCAACGCGATTTTCACCCACTTAAAATCATTGGATCGACTTGAAACTTTGTATACTTGTAGAGGACCCGCGACAATACAATAATTTCATATTTATTTTCTAAAATCCTGGCCATAATCATCAGAAAATCAAAAAAAGGTGTTTTTGTATCAATGTAACGGAATATTTCAACGCGATTTTCACTCACTTAGAAACATTGCATCGACTTGAAACTTTGTATACTTGTAGAGGACCCGTGGCAATACAATAATTTCATATTTATTTTCTAAAATCCTGGCCAGAATCATCAGAAAATCAAAAATAGTGTTTTTGTATTAATGTAACGGAATCTTTCAACGCGATTTTCACCCACTTAGAAACATTGGATCGACTTGAAACTTTGTATACTTGTAGAGGACCCGTGACAATACAATAATTTCATATTTATTTTCTAAAATCCTGGCCAGAATCATCAGAAAATCAAAAATAGTGTTTTTGTATCAATGTAACGGAATCTTTCAACGCGATTTTCACCCACTTAGAAACATTGGATCGACTTGAAACTTTGTATATACTTGTAGAGGACCCGTGACAATACAATAATTTCATATTTATTTTCTAAATTCCTGGCCAGAATCATCAGAAAATCAAAAATAGTGTTTTTGTATCAATGTAACGGAATCTTTCAACGCGATTTTCACCCCCTTAGAAACATTGGATTGACTTGAAACTTTGTATACGTGTAGAGGACCCGTGACAATACAATAATTTCATATTTGGTTTCTAAAATCCGAAAATAAAAAAAATGAAAACTGGTATAATAGGTTGCGGACTTGTCGACTTTTAGTCAATCGTTGTAAGAGCTCAGTTGTTAGAGCAGTGAACTCTTAGTGGTATATAATTTTAGTAATCCATACGTCGCTGGTTCAAATTCGGCTGGGAGGGTTTTTTTATAGAAGAATATTACTTTTAGCTCATACTACAATAGTATCGAATTTAAAGATATTTACATTTTTATCATATTCTGTAAAATATTAAAACTAAAATATAAAAAATAAATAATAGTTTTGAAAAACTAAAACAGCACGCTTTATTAGAAAACTAAAAAATGAAAAAAAAAATAATTTCCAAGACGCTTGGAATAAAATTAAAGTGTTCAACAAAAAAATCATCTCCAACACATATAGAATAAAAGTAGAGTTATCAACAAAAGAAAATAGTTTTACCATCAAAAGCGTGGGGTGCTTTTTATGATGTTTACATTTTCTTCTTAGAGAGCTTACTTTTACCAATATCTATTTATTATCAAATATATTAATTGATATAGAGCACCCCACGCTTTTGATGGTAAAATTATTTTCTTTTTGTTGATAACTCTAGTTTTATTCTATATGTGTTCGAGATGATTTTTTTGTTGACCACTTTATTTTATCCCAAGCGTATTGGAAATTAAAATTATTTTTCATTTTTTAGTTTTCTAATAAAGCGTGTTCTTTTAGTTTTTTAAAACTATTATTTATTACAGTGAAAAATCATCACTCTTTCGACCAAGGTACTTACTTTTCTGGCTTATCGCCTTCCAGCATGGGAAACCCTTTCGGCACCAATGCTACCTCCGGCATAGCTCTCGGAGTCATTTAAGCACGCAAGTCAATCCACCACGACATGGTATAAATAATATGGAGGGTCACAGGGATGATAGTGATGATAAATCATATGGCAGTATCCTGTTTTTATATGAATGGAAGATGAGTTTGTTGATATAAACATACCACAGATAATGTATTGACTTCTATACTCCCATTTGGCAATTAGGCTATATTAATTTATGCTTAAGTAAAAAATATTATTCAATAAAGAAACAATTCTTTCTTTTAGTTTAATTTCTCACTTTCTATGTATATTACAAGTTCCCGTCACAGGTGGACACAGCCTGTTTGTAGAGGATTTTAAAATCTCGGTAACACATTTTAATATGTAATCAGTTGTGTTGAAGAATTTAAATCCTTGGTTCTACCTACAACACTGAGCAACAAAAAAGGAACTTTTTTGTGTCACAAATAAAAGCACGAGATTCTGATAGTATTTTTACTCCTGAATTCAAATATGATATCGGTTTCTTTTTCTCCATCACGCAAGATTTCCGAGAGACAGGCATTTATAATTCCAAACACTTTAATATTTTCTACATTCGTAAAACACAATATTCGAACATTCGGACTCACCTAGAAAGTAAGAAATGACTATTTTCTGCTATATTTCTCCTTGCAGCATCCCTCTTGATGGTCCAACAATAATCGGCCAGCATATTATGATTCCATTTGCCTTGATATCTCTTTTCCATAGCTGAAATCTCCTGAGTTAGCGCATTTGGCTTTATTTTACAATGAACAAATGGACGAAAAATTTTTTATTAAAAATAATTATTTAAATCCATTAATTAAAATTGAAATAAGAAAACTGTGGGTGATGGAGAAATTCCGAATACACACACACACACACACACACACACACACACACATATATATAGATATATATATAATATATATATATATACACACACACACATACGATAATAAACTTCATTAAGTACAACTATTGGTACTCATGAGACAAAAATCATGTTGACCAATGTTATAAATACATCTGACAATTGTGAAAAAAATATTATTAACAGAGTAAATTGTACAGGTAAAGCAATTAGATCCCAGGAAAACAAAAACGAAAAAATATACAAGCAATTATAGAAAGTATACTTATATATGGGTCAGAAAGTTGGATAATAAATGTAGGGATGCTGAAAAGATTCTTGGTGGCAGAAATGGATAGATTACGGAGAAATGTGGGAATATCCAGGCGACAACATATTAGAAATGTATAGGCTATATTAGCAAGAAATTGATGCACAAGAGACTTATCTATAGGATAACAAAGAGAGCTTTACAACGGTATTGATATGTACAGCAGATGTCGGAACAACAGTAGTCCAAAGGGGCGTTAGATTGGATGGTACCAGGCATAAGGAAGAGGGGGAGAAGCAGAAGAACATGGTATGAGGGAATATATCATGTCATGTTGAAGAAGGGTATAGAAGGACTGTGGGAAGATAGGAATCTCTGGAAAGCCAGAATTATGGGCGAACTGCCGTAAAGTGGAAAGCCTTTATTAAGTATTAAGTAAGATAACAGATTCACTTTTTTTCTTTTTTGAGCACACAGGATATTAATTCCTCCCAGGATGCCAAGGTCACTTTCGAGACAAGACGAACATTTCAGAAATGACATAGCATTCACTCGTAAATTCGTATGGATGATTGTGATGGCCAGTTGGATCGGGGACTGTTTAGTCTGAAATTTTCCTGACATTTGCTTTACCGGTGCTGAGAAATCCCTGAAAAAAAAACTTTTTTATTTACCTCAGTTTAACACCTTGCTTTATAGGCACTTTTTATTTGCAACACGCCATCCGAGCCGAAAGAAAAACCTTACCCTGAAAATTTCTCCGGACTAGGATAAAAATCCGGGCCCGCTGCGTCTAAGGCGACGATGTTACCATTAGAACACAGTGGTGGCAAGAAACAATTCATTTATATTCAGAAATGTCCACAGCTGTGGTCTCGAGGTAGCGTGCTTGTCACGCAGCGGGCCCGGGATCGATCCCCGGTCGGGGCAGTTTTCTTGGGTGAGGTTTTTTATCGGGGTTTTTCCTCACCTGTAAGACAAATGTCAGGAAAACTTTAAGGCCCAAACGATCACCGAAATCATATGGTCATCATCATCATCCTTATCATTATCATCATCATCATCCTTCACCGGTGTGGAAAGCAACGGGATGCTACCACACCTACAATTCCCTAGTAAAGCTGCAAGCATAGCATGAAAATGCTATGATTGCAGTGAAAGACCTGCCCTCTGGCAGAATTACTATGGAGGGATATTCAGAAATATACGTATAGTGAAACTCAGATCAGATTTGAAGTAATATCACTTAATTTTTTAACTATTTATATATAAAAATACAGTACAGCCTTCAAATTCATTTAACAAGACAGTAGACTTAACTTTGAGGTTAAAGTCTCTCTGTTGTGTTATTGATTTTTAGATATGAATTTCTGATGTATTTTTCTCATTATGTTTATTTCTTTGTTTGACAATGACAAACAAATAACATGAATCAATCTATGAACTTCCCTCTGTTAAAATAATCTAGGCCTATTCACAATTTTACATGTTGTTGTTATCAAGAGAAAAAAAAGGCATCATTTATTCCTTTACTTTTAATAATCATGTTTGAACACCGTTGAGGTTAAAATTATTTCAATTATAATTTTTTTACCTTATGTAACATATAGTTGAGGAGGACTGTATTATATAAGGTAAATAAATAAAAGTTAAAAAACTAAAACAACACGCTTTATTAGAAAACCGAACTAAAAAATGAAAAATAATTTTAATTTCCAACACTCTTGGGATAAAATTAAAGTGGTCAACAAAAAAGTCATCTCCAACACATCTCGAATAAAACTAGAGTTATCTACAAAAAAAATAATTTCACCACGAAAAGCGTGGGAAGCTCTTTATCAATTAATATATTTGATAATAAACACATATTGGTAAAAGTAAAGTCTCTAAGAAGAAAACGTAAAAACCATAAAAAATACCCCACGTTTTTTATGGTAAAATTAATTTTTTTGTAGATAACTCTAGTTTTATTCTAAGATGTGTTGGAGATTTTTTTCTTTACCACTTTAATGTTATCCCATGTTGGAAATTAAAATGATTTTACATTTTTAGATCGGTTTTCTAATAAAGCGTGTTGTTTCAGTTTTTTAAAACTATTATTTTTTTATATTTGAAGAGAAAAATTATACGCTCAGACCGGGACCTGCGTATAATTTTTCTCTTCAAATATGATTTATCCATCATTGAGATGTACGAAATCAATAATAATAATATTATTTTTTTAGTTTAATTGATTGCCATAAACCGGAATCCCATGAAAATGTAATTGCTTACTATATTTTTAGTATCTAGGCACGAATATAATTAAATATATTTTTTAATTATTATTATGTAACATTATTATAATATTTTTTTAAATTTTTAATATAGATGAATAGTTACAGTTAATCGTACCGGTATCCTTCTCATATTTTTTTTGGATAAATTACAATGTGGTAAGTTTAGAAAATTGTCATTAATATTTTACAGAATAAGATAAAAATGTAAATATCTTTAAATTTGATACTATTGTAGTATGAGCTAAAATTAACTCTTCTAAAAAATCCTCCGGGCCGGATTTGAACCAGCGATCTATCGATTACTGAAATTATATACCACTACAGTCCACCGCTCTACCAACTGAGTCTCAGAGGATATAATATTAATTTCTTACAACGATGGACTAAAAAAATCGATACGTACGCTACCTATTATACCGGTCTTTATTTTTTTGATGTCCTGATGATCCTGTCCAGGATCCTAGAAAAAAATTATGAAATTATTGCATTGTCATTGGTACAAAGTTTCAAGTCGATCCAATGTTTTTAAGTGGGTGAAAATCGTGTTGAAAGATTCCGTTACATAGATAGACAGATGCAGGTCAAGCTAATATAAAGCGTGTAAATTATAATTTAAATAATTTATTCCACTTGGGCCTACATTTTTAAAAGTAACGATTGCAAGTAAGTACACAAAATTGTTTAATTCCACTATTTTGTAAATTAGCTTTCTTGCATTATTTGAAAAAAGAAGTGTGTTTTTAATTAATACTTTTAATTGATTACACTAGGCAACAAAATTTTACTCTTTTCTTGTAACTGGCATGGAAATAGTTAATCTTTATGTTTTCGGGTGTGCAGATAACGAAAATGATAATGTAAATGCAAGATTAGCTCTCGTTTTGAAGTTATGCTAACTTTACGTTATTGCCAATATGAGCTTATGCATGTATTTACCTTTTTGTTATCCCTTGGAGGAAGGACACTTAAGGCGCAACCGCTTTGCCTGGCATTTGTAATTTTCTGCTGGTGATTTCCAAATTAGTGTCCTGCGGTAATTGGCTAACATTGATGCACTCCACTTTCCCTGGTATTTCATTTTCATGTTCGAAATTTGCTGGTGAAAGCGTTCCCCGTGTTCGTTGCTTACAACACCACAGTTGTCAGGGAAAAAAGTCCAAGTGGGAATCTAAGAAATGTAACTTTAAGGACATGTTACGCCCCAGTCTATCGTAGAAATGCAGAAGATTTTTCACAAGATCCTTAAAGTTTTCTGCCCTCTTATTTCCTAGAAAGTTTGTGGAACAAAGACATCCCAAGCTAATATCATGAAAGTTAAAAATTAAATTGTATCTGTTGGTAGGTGCCGTCGTCCTCAACTTTGTTAATATATTGTATATAAAATTAACTGGAGCGCTTTCGGAAGTTACCTTCCATCTTCTGCAGGTTGAGTTTCCGTTACTTGTTGTTGTTGTTGTGTATAGCGATGTATACTCCAACTGTTTGTAGCAGCAACTCTAGTTAGTTGCCGCTACAAACAGTTGGAGTATACATCACCGTACACAACAACAAGTAACGGAAACTCAATCTGCAGAAGATGGAAGGTAACTTCCGAAAGCGCTCCAGTTAATTTATATACAATATATTAACAAAGTTGAGGACGACAGCACCTACCAACAGGTACAATTTAATTTTTACTTTCATCATATGATTTCACCTCAACGGAATTTGATATGAATTTCACTAGTATTGAGCCCAAGCACTTTTCATTACCTAGGTAAAAATTGCAGGCTTTCACGGCAGGTGTCTTGATTCCTGTTGGGTTTGTCTTTTGGGATAAATGGCCGTGGTCTGTTTTTCTTAGAACTCAACGTTTTGTCTAGTACTGCGGTAGACATCCTCACGAGATTGTGCGTGCTCTTCAACTATCAACTGAAGACTGTGCATTACATGTAAGGATGGTGTTGATATGCTCATCTTTGTACATTTTCCGTATCTGGGGACCCACGAATATCCCTCTTTTTTTCGTCTCACTAAGCAGCGGAAATTTCTGGCACAAATGGATAAATGTTACCTTAGTTCTGTCCATGGGCTTAACGAAGTTTTTCATTAGGCCCTATTTTATATGAAGAGCAGGGAAAATTATGTTCTTAGATCCGACAAGTGATTCTTGATTATATTGTGAGTGATTAATACTTAGGATTGTGTGGACTGGGTGTGTTCTCATTACGAATCAGGTTGTTGTCGATTTCTCTGAGGATTGCGATATCCTCCAATATATTTATCTGGAATATATATATATATATATATATATATATATATATGAAATATATATTGGAAGAAATCGTAATCCTAAAAGAAATCGACAACAACCTGATTCTTAATGAGAACACACCCAGTCCACACAATCCACTATACAAAATACTCACCACCAAGTTAGTGCTACACCAAGGGTCAACAAGTACGGATCTAATATATTCTGCTGATGATGGGACTAGTCCCGAAAGGCCTACAGAGTTTTAAAAGAACCTAAGTTGAGGGGACGGACCGACAAGGCAACTGTTTTATAGTTTTAATCTTACATTATATTACTGTGAATTAACACCTCAACGGAAACTTACCATGAATTTTACTATATCGACTCAGCCTCTATATTAACAATTTGCAATCGGTATGGTAATAGTGAATTTAGTCTTTATATATAAAAATGCGTGTGAGCCTGTGTCTGTCCTTTATGTACTCAAAATCTACTTTAAATGTTTTTAAATGTTTTGTTTATTCCATAATTCAAGAATTTGAGACAATTAACGTACCGTATATAAAAAAGACATCGATGCACTAGAAAAGTAGCATTTTGGATGCTTAAATGGCTTACGCTGCCTAAACCATAACGAATACACCCAAATTAATGTACATAGAATTGAATATCTAAAAAAATTCTACAAAAGAGTCCGCGATAGCATATGTCTATATTTTACGCATAACTCACAATCACCATTTTTGTCTTTCAGCTCATTGATGCCAAGAAAAACCGGATGAGTAAATTCCGGGGCAAGCGTAGCAGCACACGCCAGATATTCCTTTATGGATACCTCACAATAACTATTTTTGTTTTTCAACTTATTGATGCCAGGAAGATCGGGATAAGTAGATTCCCGTGCAATGCCTAATAATCTAAAAATAATTAGGACATACATTTATAATTATTTTTCTTTTTACTTATTAAACTAAACATAAAACATATTTCATTTATTTAGGTGTAGCAGCGCACACCGGATATTAGCTTGTCTTAAAAGTAATATACCGTGCAATACACTGCTGCTAATGTAAATCAATTTCCTTCAGAAACTTAACTGCTTCATTTGGTTGTTCGTGGCCAGTTCTGTAGCAGAATCAAATTGGATACTAACCACAAAGTAGCGTAGAGGGAAATATCGTCTTTCATTTGTTGTGGGATTACGAAGACTCTGAACCGCTTTCTCAGTTGCAAGTAAAACAGTATTATGTATGCAACACTGCAGTACAATAAACATTTAAAATAGTTGTTCATGTAGATGTATGCTTTTTTCATTCATTCCATGTTGTTCACCTGTGAAATTACCTTTCGTAATGTATTCAAATGGATTTAATTCATTACATACAATTCCTAGAATTAAATTTACTTGTAACTACAAAATTAAAAGAACATTAAATCGGTCCTAAACTGCTTTCACATATTTTGAAGCGGCTTTACATATAATTAATTCTTTTTAAGAAAAGAGGTTTTAAAGAGAATGGAGATCTCATAAATATTCTTTAAAATATGCAGATATCCTACCTAATTTAAACGTATTCATTAAAATATATGTAATGTCAAATGCACAATTGTTTAGATAAAATAATATAAAATAAGTTAAGGGTATACGAAGTGATTGTAAAATTTAAATTTCCTTAGAATATTACGAGATTACGATTACACAGAATTGAGAATAAAGTGTTAGAAAAAAATTCTAACTGAGACAGACAGACAGGTAAATGGAGAAAACTGCATAATATACTAAGTGATATTTATGGAAATCCTAAAATAATTAAAACAATGAAGTTTCATAGGCTGCGATAGGCATGACATGAAACACGAATGAGGAATAATTGAAGAAGAAGATAGAAAATTCTGATAAGAAAACCAGTGACAAAGTTTCCAGTAAGCAGGACAAGAAGGGGTTGGGAGAATAACATTAACTTTAATTTTTATATGAACACTTCAACCATGTAAGAGTTTTATAAATGTTTGTTCTCTCAAACTTCCGCTGTTACCACTATTTTCTCTACTATTATTACTACTACTACTACTACTACTACTACTACTACTACTACTAACGTAGCACTAACAATGCTAATTTTATGGGTATTGTGTAACATATGCTTAAATAAATTATGTTCCCAGAATCATGTTTAAAATTCATCGTTATTTTAAAATAATATTTATTTTTATTGTAACAACTTTTGATGTTGTTTACATTTGTGTTATAATAGAAATTAAAAAGCTTCTTAAGGTAAACATACACCCTTTAGACAAAAAAATTCTATCAACCGATCGGGGAACTTCGTGAGCGCTCGCAGAAGCCGTATTCACATCAACACGTTTCAGTAATTGTACTGGGTTATTTGCTAGTTAACGCAGTGCACACTCAAGCAATAAGAAAACGAGAGGTTGTCTTAGTGTGTTCCCGTGTGTCGAGAGGTTTAACAGACATCATCTGCGTTCGTAACCTCACGGGCTCGTTTCCCGTTCTACTTTTTTAATCATAATGTTAGAATAGCATTTCGCCTGTAATATAGTTTCATATTTAATTTTAAATTTGAGTTTTATGGCTTTAATGCACACACAAAAACATAAATTAAAACCTTCTTCTAATAAATAAATGAGGAACGAAAATACTATCTTCTAAATGAAAACTTTAACAAAAACAAAATCAATATCGGGTGTATGAAGCGCCAGCATCTACTACCGCTCTCAATCTGCGGGGATTGAGATTGTTTTGTGCCTATGTCCTTGTGTGTGCGCTGAGTCATGGTAAAACTTGATATGATTAATTATAAACAAACTTGTTAGAGGCTGTTGCTTTTGCGCAGACGTCTGCGCATCACAGTCTATTGAATGCAATACATTGATTATTACCTAGAACAACCATGAGTGTGATAAATATAATTGTTACAATAACGACATTAACATTGATTTTAATCCAAATGTCAAAATAAAATGTATTTAATTCATACATTTTAATACAAATATCACGGGAAAAAACTGCATAATTAAGGACGCGAACCTGCGACCTTCATTAACAGAAACAGTGACTGCATTCTTACCGCTGACCTAAAAGGTCACTTAGGAGTGTCTTCTGTTCATGCTACATAACACAGTAGCTGAGACACTGCACAATTATGACTAGGTTCCTAGTTTGAACCCAGCGCTGTGCCAAGTATGACTTAGAAGAAATGTGCGTTCAAGAGATGACTAATTTTTTTGTCTATGGGTGTACCTGTAACAGACAGAGCATTTGTAATTAGCATTTTCACACTAAAATGTAATAAATAATGTTCTCGCGGGAAGTGCACAGTTGAACTGAGCGTGGTGCTCCTAGAGGGTATGGTCCACATCATCAAGCTCAGTACAACTGTGTTACTTCTGCCGTGAACCTTGTTTATTAAACTTTAGTGTGAAAATGTCAATTACTAATGTAGTTTCTATTACCGGTACGTTTATCTTATATTCCTCAACGTTGATTAGACAAAATTTTAAGTAACAATATAATTTGTTGAAAGAATGCCTTAAAGTTACATCGACAAACGTTTACGTAAGAAATTTGAATTTATTGATGGAAGTATGATTGTCTAGAAAAATTAAATACCTTTTTAGATAAAGTACACAAAACGTGATATAGTGACTATTTACACTTAACATAACTGCAAATTTTAAAATCCTAGTTTAGGTGACTCATAAAACTGAAATTCAGCTTTAAGATGAAGTTAGCGTAGAACTAGTACTTCATCAAAAGAAAAATGCAAGTTTTTCACTTACTTCACAATTTCCATCTCTTTGAAGAGAAAATAAAGAAAAAGATACGTGAAACCTTGTTCTGTTCGTTTGCTACAGCTCATTCGCAGATCAAAGATTATATTAGTATACAACTTTAGTACCTACATCATTACTGCATTTGATGCAAAGTAAAAGAATACAATTTCTGAAATCTAGAATGTATATCTCGAACTGTTGGACAAGTCACTCAACCGGAAACTCAAACTGGAAAACACTACAAACCTGTGTTCTTCCAACACTGTTATATGGCTGCCAAACTTGGAATCTTACTGCCAAACTGAAGTACACACACTCCAAGTATGCCAAAGGAAAATGGAGAGGAAAATCTTAGGCATAACTCTGAAGGACAGAATCTCGAATACAACACTTCAAGCGATATCCTCAACAACTGATCCGCACAACAAGCCATCAGGAAAAAATGGAAGTGGGGAGGCCACGTCGCAAGAATACAGGACGACAGGTGGACAATAAAGACAACCATGTGGGACCCGTACACAGGCAAGAGACAGCGCGAAAGACCAAGACGACGATGGGCTGACATCTTCAAAGAACGAGCAGGGGGCGCAATGGTCCAGAGTCGCCAGATGCAGGAAAAGCTGGAGAACGATGGAGAGCCAACTGTGTATTAACTAATCACAGAACAGACAGTGTATACAAACCAAGTGCTACATCCAAGTCAACTTCTCACCACGGAGTAGCTCACCGGGTGACACTCACAAATAGAGCTAACCCCTGTACAGGGAGGCCTTTGCCCTAAAGGGACATATCAGGCTTTATTTATTTATTTATTTATTTATTTATTTATTTATATCTCGAAGAGAAGATTAAATATATTTCAATTCATAATCATTAGCACTACAGGCCAATTCGAGACTCGGATTCTCTCAGAACGTTTCTCCAGGGTTCTGTCTTTTAGCAACCACTTTCATCCAGGATTCCAATTCTATTTAAATTCACTAGAACTCCACACAACTTTCCTTATCTAACACTTCTCCTTCCTTCGGGTCTACACACAACTTTCTTACAAATCTCATTCTCTGTCGTTGATTGAACACGACCTGTCAAACACAGACGTAATAGTTTATTGAGATGATAATAATATATCACGTGATTTATATAACTATCTCACTAGCACTATCGAACCAATAGGTTAATAACCACCGGGATATAAGCTCTCCATACACCCCTAAACTGAGCTAGTGTTTTCCAATCATCCACTGTATAATCTACTTCCCTCAAAATCATCATTAATGTTATTCTCCCAACCTCATTCTTGGCCTATTGGGCGTTTTCCATCCGGTTTTTCTACAAGAAGTTTCCATGCTCCTATTTTATTCCGCATTAGTGCCACATGTCGTGCCCATTGTAATTTACGAGACTTTTCTTATTATATCTGGTTTCCTATAAAGATCATGTAGTTCCCTATTTAATACTCTTCTCCATTAGACTGTCTATTCATCTCTTTCACAATATATCTAATGCCCCATTCACCCTTATCACTTATTAGATCATACATTTTCCGAAGTATTGAATTTTCGATTGCCTTAAGTCTTGACAAATCAGTTTGTGACATTCCCATTTTTTGGCAATAAATTAAGATTGGGTTTATAAGTATTTTGAAAGTTTTAGTATTTTGTTTCCTGAAGTCTTGATTTAAAATGAAACTACTTCATCAAATTTGCCTAGCAAACTGTCACTCAGGGAGATAACCAAACATTTTTGACTAATTGAAAAATATGCAATGGGTTTTTTTGTTTCTTCGATTATGGTAGATAAGCGAGAAGAGAATTCAGTTCTGAAGCTTATCCATGCAGTTAAACGGTGGAAGTACATTATAGGAAATCAGAAATGCTTAGAGAACAATTTCATCTTATTAGGAATACTTAAATAATGGCACTGAAAACTTCTCATAAGTAATGAATGTCACGAGCGATTTCCAATTTATCTAGAGAATTTGGAAATCAAGAGTGCCAGTTGTAAGGACTATTAAACGAATAAAATTAAGCTCTTTACTCACAAATCATTATTTAAATATAGTTATTTTTAAATATTTATATATCTAATGCAAACGGCGATGTTTGAAAACAAATGAGAAACGATTGGTACGCTTCATTTGCTCCTTTTGTTCATGACTGCAACCAGATCATATTATTCATTGGCAAAGGAACGCAATATTGTAAGAATGCATTCTAGTGCATAGAGAACAAAGTTAGAGTGTCAGTCACTGCAAAATAATGCTCTGACCTATTCAGAATGTTAAACAGGAGGTGCTTTCTTTATTATGATAAACTTTAGTTCGTAAATTCTAGGCGAAACACGACTGTGATTGGTTGTAAATAAAAAATCATTCAAATGTGATTAGCCATTGACTCCCATTTGGGACATGAGTTAAATAGTCAATTTAATTTCAGTTCCTTTACAAATCCTAACAATATTATTTCCTGAAAAAAAAAATATTTAATGACTTATGATCTCTGTTTCTAAAATAATTTCATAAAAAAGTTGCTATCATCAAATGTCAATTATCAAAGGATTTATGATACCTTCAACATTATAACTAGGAAATAGTGCTTACGATAAAAAAATAAGCAGACTTAAGGAATCTCCAATATATTTATCTATGATTTTCGTCATTTCCGTAGAAATATTTTATGAGACTCGATACATGACATTTGAGTGAAGTAAAATTCTCTAAAAAGCTATATGCTTTATTTTCAAGAACACTCAGTCTTGTATTCTCATTTATTGCCGTGAAGAAATGTGGAATCGATATCATATCATGCCACAGTTATTGATTTCACCCAAAGTAATAAAATCATGGTCATACGTTTTATATTTAATGATACAGACTTACTGTTTGTCTGCCTATACCCGTACATCTCCAGGTCAGAAAAGGGTGCTCCATTGCGGGAGGTAACTAAGCTAATTATTATGCTTCATCACCTACAGATGTCAACAGAGACAAGTGGTTAGCTCATCGTCTCGAAATATATCTAATATGCAATTACGTTATTACTTGAGTGGGAAGGTAGATTAAATTTTACTCAGAGGTTCTAATTTAGGCATGAGGTTCTTCACGAGCCCGTATATTTTCGGATATTAATCCCTTCCAAATGATTATTTTATATTAAATGCCACCAGATTTGTCATTTAGACTTTTCTGCTATACTCTCCTTGATATTAGCGTATTGTAACCCACTTCTGAGGTTGGAGCGCCTGAAAGGCGTGGTTATACTGCCCCGATGATATAAGGATAATGATGGTGGAAATGATACACCACTTAATTTAAGGTGCATATGAACGATGATGATTATTATGGACAGATAATATCCGGGGACCATTCGGCTTTAAAGTTTCCTGACATTTGTCTTACTGGTGAGGAAATCTCACGGAGAAACCTTCGCCCAGGAAATTTGTCCCGACCGAGACTTGAACTCGGGCCCTCTGCGTGATAACGCAGAACCCTCACCTCGAGAACACAGCGGTGGACCCTCCCAGAGGATTTGTGCATCGGAGTTTTACATTCTAAAAACGTCTATCGACGTCTACCAGATCTGAACCCGGGACCTTCGGGACTAGAGACAAAGAACTTAACTCCGAGACCACCAACGAAGATATGGGTTTAATATATTTAATAATAATCCCCATAATTATAATTTTAATAAGAATACGAATAAATTTTATTTAAAAATAAATGTTATATACAGAATTGACACCCGAATGAGGAAATGCACGTGATCGGGAGCAGTTCAGTTACATGAATAATACAAATAGAGTATATACATTTAAAGTTAGGGGCCAGTTTCATTTTTACATAAATTGACACTACAAAAAAAAAATAATATTCGGAGTAAAACTTATTCTATCAAAAGAATTAATGCAATGTAGAATGATATACATAAAATAATATAAACCATATCATATGATGGATTATACAATTCAAATACAAAAAGAGAACTATAATTATCCCCTTGAAATAAAACTTTCAATACCAATTATATTTAAATTCTATTCAACTAAATAAATTATGATTAATTAATCACAATCAACAGTACAAGTAAAGAGGACTTTGCCATTCAGTAAATTTCATGCACAATAAATCGCATACGAATATAAATGGGTTCAAAAACGCGCAACCATTTTTTTAAAATCCATTCATCATATCAAAGCTTTACACAATATTATATTTATAAAGCGTAGACAATGAATAAATAAGCGTTGCAACTTCACATCTGTTGTTTCCCTTTTACCGTGAATTTTGTAACATCATGTAATATACTTTCTCTCCCGCTAGATGTCCTCGTAAATAGCATTGTTGAGTACATTCATTAAATATTAAAATGGAATATCCATCCATGATATACAGTTGTCCAACTGTTTCCTTTTAACTGCGTTTGTACTGATTATGTACGAAATTCCTGTGCTGTCTCATGAAAATAAAATGAACATTCATTTAAATGCAGGTGTGTGCCAAAACTTTCTCTACACAAACAAATGAATAAATTCAAAACACGTTGAGTCAATTCAGAATTTTTATCACTTTAGCAGCTCGTCCAAGTAACAATGCTAGAAAGTAATAAAAACATTAATCAAATTACTGCGTTAAAACTGAGTTACTTTATTTACATGGGAAATGCTCGTGTTACGTGGCATACATTACATTGTCGGAGATTAGTCTACAAAAGCTGTTCTCGATACTGTTGATGTCACAGCTAACGGTATTCTTTTAACAAAATATACGCAGCCTGGTGGCATAAAAACTTCTTTCTTGAGCGATTGAAAAACAGAAATTAAAAAAAAAATTGTTACATGCGCAATCCCATCTTAATAGTGGCTCTTGTAAATTAAGATTTTATTTACAATTTTTTTTAAATCTCAGGTCGTCTTCGTCTGAACAAATCTGGACTAAAAGACCAACAAAATTTACTAACAGACCTCTTACGTTATGCTTGAGGTTCTTTAATGGGCCGCATATATATATATATATATATATATATATATATATGATATGAAAAGAGAAAATGAATGCTTGAGTTCGAAATTTGAACCCGAGTCTCTAGACTCTGTACATTTAGCGATCTAACAAACTGAGCTACTCAAATATTCCAAACACAAACATACATTTTTCTTATATATGTAGTATTCTCAATTCACACAAGAGGTAGCGGAATTCGTTCCAACTGACATATACTGGCCACCATAACAGGTAAGCAAACTTTGAAAGAGAATATTTACTTTATAGCAGTAGCGTTTGTGTGTTTAGATGTTATAACTATATTTTTGGCATTTAGCAATGAGGGCAAAAATGGTATGAAATGAAAAATGAATGCTTGAGTGGGGATTTGAAACCGAGTCTCTAGAATCTGTACGTTTAGCGCTCTAACCAACTGAGCTACTCAAGTATTCCAATACAAACATACATTTTTCTTATATATGTAGTATTCTCAATTCACACAAGAAGTAGCGGAATTCGTTCCAACTGACATATACTGGCTACCATAACAGGTAAGCAAACTTTGAAAGAGAATATTTACTTTATAGCAGTACCGTTTGTGTATTTAGATGTTATAACTATATTTTTGGCATTTAGCAATGAGGGCAAAAATGGTATGAAATGAAAAATGAATGCTTGAGTGGGGATTTGAAACCGAGTCTCTAGAATCTGTACGTTTAGCGCTCTAACCAACTGAGCTACTCAAATATTCCAATACAAACATACATTTTTCTTATATATGTAGTATTCTCAATTCACACAAGAAGTAGCGGAAGTCGTTCCAACTGACATCTACTGGCCACCATAACAGGTAAACAAATTTTGAAAGAGAATATTTACTTACCGTTTGTGTATTTAGATGTTATAACTATATTTTAGCATTTAGCAATGAGGGCAAAAGTGGTATGAAAAGAAAAATGAATGCTTGAGTGGAGATTTGAAACCGAGTCTCTAGACTCTGTACGTTTAGCGCTCTAACCAACTGAGCTACTCAAGTATTCCAATACAAACATACATTTTTCTTATATGTGTAGTATTCTCAATTCACACAAGAAGTAGCGGAAGTCGTTCCAACTGACATCTACTGGCCACCATAACAGGTAAACAAATTTTGAAAGAGAATATTTACTTTATAGCAGTACCGTTTGTTGTATTTAGATGTTATAACTATATTTTTAGCATTTAGCAATGAGGGCAAAAGTGGTATGAAAAGAAAAATGAATGCTTGAGTGGAGATTTGAAACCGAGTCTCTAGACTCTGTACGTTTAGCGCTCTAACCAACTGAGCTACTCAAGTATTCCAATACAAACATACATTTTTCTTATATGTGTAGTATTCTCAATTCACACAAGAGTAGCGGGAAGTTGTTCCTACTGACATCTAGTGGCCACCATAAGAGGTAAGCAAATTTTTAAAGAGAATATTTACTTTATAGCAGTAACGCTTGTATATTTGGATGTTATAACTATATTTTGGAACTCAATGTTTTACTTTCCTTCCGAAGGAGGGTGTACTAAAAACATTTACGTCTTTAAAATCAATCGAGATTACAACGAATCCATTTAAAAATCAGAAGCATTCATGGAAACCAATATTCCAACAAAAAACCGACAGAACGATCTGCGTGTGTTTATGCATGGCTATTTAACTCATGCCCCAAATGGGAGTCAATGACCAATCACATTTCAATGATTTTTTATTTACAAACCAATCACAGTCGTGTTTCGCCTAAAATTTACCAACTAAAGTTTATCATAATAAAGAAAGCACCTCGTTTTTAACATTCTGAATAGGCCATAGCATTATTTTGCAGTGACCGACCCTCAAACAAAAACGGCTACCAGATTGTATATATAGTGCATAAATGTCAGCAGAAAGCGCATGTGATATATAATATAAAAACATTTGTAACAATTGATTATACCAAAAAAAAAAAAAGAAACCACTGTTTACATTTTCTTAAACGAATTATTTTCCAGGGAATGACGTTGCAAAAAAATATAATTTACATATTTGTATCATAGGACATCAAATTAATTAATACATATAACGTTGGCTATAGATTTCTCCACTAGGGTGCATCCTTACAACATTGTGATTCTTTGGCAATAAATAATAATATGATCTGGTTGCAGTGATAAACAAAAGAAGCAAATAAAGCGCACCAATCGTTTCTCATTTGTTTTCAAACATCGCCGTTTACATTAAATATATCCATCCATAGTAATTCTGCCCGAAGGCAGGTCCTTCACTGCAGTCATAGCATTTTCATGCTATGCTTGCAGCTTTACTAGGGAATTACAGGTGTGGTAGCTTCCCGTTGCTTTCCACACCGATGAAGGATGATGATGATAAGATGAATATGAATGATGATGATTGTGATGGCCATATGATTTCGGGGACCGTTTGGGCCTTAAAGTTTTCCTGACATTTGTCTTAGAGGTGAGGAAAAACTCCGATAAAAACCTCACCCAGAAAAACTGCCCCGACCGGGGATCGAACCCGGGCCCGCTGCGTGACAAGGCAGCACGCTACCTCGAGACAACAGCGGTGGACTATTATAAATATTTTAAAATGACTATAGTTAAATAATGATTTGTGAGTAAACAGCTTAATCTTATTCGTTAAATAGTCCTAACAAATGCCACTCTTGATTTTTTACTTATGATAATATTATGAATTACTGGTAGGCATTCGCGCGCACTTGTAAGTTTGAACATGTTATAGTTTATAGGCCTACTATACACCAAATTGTCAGGGCAACAATCACGTCTTCAAAATAGACCCTACCGTATTTTGTATAACTTCAATTAGAAATCGCTGATAAGCGGTTTCCTAAAAAGGTAAGTAAGTGCAATCTGGTCGTCGACGGACGAATGACGCGCATTATGGATCGGTTTTATTTTATTTGTTTTGTAACTGTGCTCATATCCAACGCGAATTCGGATCACCGGTATTTCTGACAGAGAGTTTCGCACACGTAGCGCAGTTCAGTCTACTTGTGGTGTGGAAACCTTAAAAATGGGCATTGTGGATGAATTAGTTGACTTTAGTTGTTTGCTGGCGGAAGAAAAGGAAAAACGCAAACGGGGGAAACGAAAAAATTGGATTAATGAAATCCATAGGAAACAAGATGAATATGGCGAGTACCATATGACGTTTCTGAATCTCATTAATTGTTTTTATTTATTCTTTTGATATAATCTACAGTAAAACAAAATCTCCAAAGTAATAGGCCTTTCAATATAACCATAATATAACTCTAATACAAAAGTAATATTAAAATATCCAAGTAAATCAAATTATCTTAACACAAATTATAAAGAATTAGTATATCGTAGGGTGCGATGGATTAGTGGTTACGATCCTTCCCTCTGATCCCGAGTGTCGCGGGTTCAAATCCGGCCATGGTCGATTAATTTTTTAGGACGGAAAATTACAAGAACGAAGTCCTCCTGGAGGGACTTTAACCCGTGGGTCCCGAGTCTGAGGAGTTTCAGGTTCGTCCTTAAGCCTAAATAAAAAGGGCACTAAGCAAAATTTACTGACCTCAACGTCCTAGTAGTACTTTAGTTACCTGTTAGATTGTCTCATTGAGTCGGTGTGTTGATCACGTGTCATTCATGACATCTATCTATCTTCGGGTTTTTACAGCTGCTGCCGTCTTCCCGTGCCAAACCTCCAAAGCCTACGATCTTGGGCATCTTCAATGCTTAGCCCTCTTGCTTGCATTAATGTCTTCATGTTTTCCTTCCATGTTAACTTCGGTCTCGCTCTCTTCCTCCTTCTGGTCGGATGCCATTATCCATCGCTCATCTTCCATTCTTAAAACATGTCCTAACCACTTTAATTCCTTCTTCTCAATTCTTTCAATTATGGTTTCTTCTGCCTCCATTATATTTCTAATTTCCTTATTTGTGACATGTTCTAATTTTGACTTTCTGGCGCTCTGCGTATTCTGCGTAAATAATCTATTTCTAGAGCTATTAGTCTCTTCTTGTAGTACTTATTGATTGTCGATACCTCACTTCCATGCATTGCAACTGATTCCACCAATGTTTTACCAATATATTTGTTTGTGTCTTTCCAAATATGCTTATCCCACCATATGGAATTTAACGATGATATTTTGCTACTCAATTCAATTATATGTTTTATATTCTCCTTGCCTATACCTTCAATGTTATCCATAATTATTCCCAAATATTTAGTTTGTTTCACTTGCTTTATTTGGATTCCTTCCTCCAATAATAAATTTTCTCTTTCATTGCTATTTACTGCCAGATATTCTGTTTTTTTTAATTTACTGTGACACCCCATGATTCATATGTGTTTTTCAACCTTTTTTATCCTTATTTCCATATCAAATTTGTCTTGCGCTAAAACCAGTTGATCATCAGCAAATTGTAATGCCAACAAAAATCTGTTGCCTATTGGGATACCCATACCTTTACAGCTTTGTTTCCATTTCATTTATGTCATTCATGACATCTATAGGCAAATAAGGTAACTAAAAATTAACTTGATCTGGTAAGTAACTCTTAACAAAGGAGATGCTATGGCTCAACGATAAGCCACGTCATTAATAAAATAATAAACATAAAAACATAAACTTTAATAATATTATACACATAGGTAGTCATTTATGCTGTAAATGTAAAAAAGGCATTGTCATAAATTCATTAATGGCATTTTAAAACGTTTATCAGAGCATCTTCTTCTGACTGCTTCGGAACGTCCTCTAATAACTCTTCATGGGTGTAAATTGTCTGAGTAGAACTACTCTAGCATAAATCCTGTTCTGGTTTTCACTTATTTAGTCGCCGAATTTCAATTGAATTCATCATATTAAACAACTGCCTCTTTATATAAATTTGATCTTTAGGGAGGAATATTTTTACTGTTTCAGCCATGGTGACGAAAAATCAATAAATGGGTAATTCTGCCTGTGTGTTTTCTCGTCCCTACTCTTCAAATATCTGTTCAGAACTGATGGCACAGTCAGTTGTCACTGTAGAAATATATATACTTACTGCTGGCGAACTTCCTGGAATTAAAAATATATTATTATGCTCTTCATTATCTTCTAGACCAGTATTTTCGTTTTGAGTTAATGGCGTGAAATGTATTATGTGGTCTTTTGTTGTTATTCAGATATGGAGTGAAAAAATTGTTGCTCTTGATAAAATATGGATGGTTGCATTTTTGAAATGAGTGCCCATTTTTTGTTTTGCGCAGATTCAAGGCTATCTCGGATTCTTGGCCATGAAGTTTGCAAGTTGCATCTGATATATCATCCGCAGCATACGTTTTGATTCCCCCCCCTTCCCCGACCCTGGTAGGCATTACCGATCTCCAATACATATGATGCGAAAAATATGCGCAGTCCCTACTGAAACCATGTATACATCACCAAACATATCGAATCAGTCCAATGCGTACGTTGAGAATCGGTGTGCGCTTATCTTAAGAGATCGTGTCATTCAAAAGTGTCCATAAAGTGGTTATTGCACGGGTAGCTTAATGTAAAACGTTACTGCATAGCACCTTCAATTAAAGTTTGAATCTGTGGAGAGCATTGAAATAGTACATTACGATTGCGAGGTTGGGAAGTGGTTTTTACAGAAGCTAGCAAAATGTTTAATTTCCGAGATTCTGTGAAACACTTCACAAACGTGCGTTGTACATTTATTTTTTCCGCAATGGTGTTTTCAAAATTATCCATCCATAGTAATTCTGCCCGAGGGCAGGTCTTTCACTGCAATCATAGCATTTTCATGCTATGCTTTGCAGTTTTACTAGGGAATTATATTTGTGGTAGCTTCCGTTTGCTTTAATAATAAATAATAATAATAATAATAATAATAATAATAATAATAATAATATTAATACTTTATGTATTTTGGCAGAGTTAAGGCCATAAGGCCCTCTCTTCCACTCAACCAGCACAAATACAAATAAATATTTGACAAATATAGATATACACTATACTAATTATAAACAGTTAAATATACAATAAATGTAGCAAAGTAAATTTAATGTACAAACAACATTTTATAGGGTAGTAACAATAATGATACGATAATAATAATAATATTACATATGATAAATTATACCAGAAACACCAATTAATATATGCACCTTACACTGGGTAATAATGAAGTCGAGGTTAGAGCAAATATAAATTTAGATTTCTTTTAAAAGATGCCAATGTCCGGCAGCCCCTTATTTCTTGTGGTAGGGAATTCCAGTTGCGAGAAGTGAACATGGTATATGATATGGAGTGATGTGATGTCCTATGTTGCGGTATATTAAGTAAGAGACTATGTTGTGATCTTGTGTTTAAGTTATGGTTTGAGGATAGATACTGGAAACGGGATGATAAATAATTGGGAATCGAGGTATGTAGGATCTTAAATAAGAGAATTAGACAGTGCGATTTTCTTCTCTCTTTTAGATGTAGCCATGACAATTCGTGGAATATGGAGAAATGTGATCCTATTTTCGAACATTAAATATGAATCTGATACACATATTATGGACACGCTGTAGTTTGTCCGACAATCCGTCACTTATGTCAGTTACTTTCCACACCGGTGAAGATGATGATGATGATGATGATGACGGATGATTTTCGGGGACCGTTGTGCCCTATTTCGATGTTATGGGCCTAAATATATAGTGACATTTTGCAATGAAAGCCGAATATGACATGTAATATATATATGTATATATATATATATATAAAAACTCACTGGCACTATCGAACTCGTAGGTTCATGGCCGCGCGGACATAAGCTCTTCATATATCCCTATCCTGAGCCAATGTTTTCCACTCATCCCTTGCTTAATCTACTTCCGTCAAATCATAGTTAATGTTATTCTCACACCTCATTCTTGGCCTACCAACTGAGTGTTTTCCCTCTGGTTTCCCTACAAAAAAGCTTCCATGCACGTCTTTCATTCTACATTCGTGCCACATGTCCTGCCCTTCGCAGACTACGAGACTTAACTGTTTTCATTATATCTGGCTTCCTATAAAGACCATGTAATTCACACTATATATATATAAAGACCATGTAATTCACACTATATATATATATAAATTCATTAAATCGCGTAAGAAATTGTTTGCCATTCGCTCTCAGGAAAATGTTAGTAGAAACACATTTTCACTCAAAGACTTCAACGTGTTCATGATTCTTGCGCACGTTTTATTTGTGGTATTGGCAAATTTGACCACTATATACCGTCCCTAGAACAATTATCGTGGCTTCGTTTAAGAGATCGTAGGACTGTCCATTCCCTATCCCTTCTCTATAAAATACTTCACACATCATCGCCTAATTATTTATCACGCCGCTTCATCAGACATCCGGCACACATAATATTGACACTTGATCCCATCAGCACATTGTCCTTTATATCCCTCCTCATCACACTGTGTTATTAGTCATCATCTTTTACATTCTCACTTACCATAACATAGAATTCCCATCCGCCCTATGTCAAAGACTGTCAAACTATAACATCCTTCAAAAACAAACTAAATAATTACTTAATAACAAATTAACTTATACACCTTACTGATAAAATTATGTTAACAATTAATAAATGTAATTATTTATGAAATTATATTAAAATTAACAAATGTTTTCATTTGTTTAAATATTGTATAACCGTAAAATTAGTTTTTCTGTATCTGATTATTTTTCTTTTATTTTTTATATAGACCCCTACATTAGACAGGGACAGTCTACCAACAATTTAATTTATGTTGCTAGAATACATTTTATTATTATATTCAGTCTTAATCTTAACTATTATTAACTGGTTGTATTAGGCCTATAGATAGTAATAAAATAAATATTATCTTATTGGTCAAATCTTCATTTAGTATTTAATTCTTCTTCTTCTTCTTCTTCACTTCACGGGCTAGGCAAAATTCCTGATCCGCCTCACAGTTGTTCTGTCCATCTTTTCACTGGCCTTCCTACATTCCTTGAACCTTAGTATTTAATATTAGATTTAATTACGATTGTTATATTCTGATGTAATATATGTTTGTCCTGGTGAATGGAAGAGAAGGCCACATGGTCTTAACTCTACCAGACTAAATAAATAAATAAATTAATTAATTGTAAAATAAATACATAAAGCATTCCATTCATAATGCCATTTTGTTATTTGAATGGTTTATTTATTTCGTGAAGATTTCTATATGAGCATTTGTACGTTTGTTCTTCTTGAAACAAAATATAAGCAGAAAATCTCTCTGAAAATTGTCTCCAGAATCGAGTTTACATTCCTCGCACAAAATACATAAAATATAACCATTTCTGCAGGATGAGAGGTTTTGTTGAACTAAAAATAAGAAAGCGATTCAAAAAGAAACCTCACCTCAGAGAGTAGGTTTACACTGTGTACCAACATGGAGATCGGAGTTGCAAGAGTATTTGTTATTCAAATGAAAGTGAAAATACCTGCTGCTGTAGAGTCGCCTAGATATATCACGAAACCACAAGCGTCACCCGTCGTCACTAGGAACTAGAAACGCATACGGGCGTGAAATAAGATTTGGGATCTTAGAACTTTTTCCAAGAGATTCGAAAGCTCAGTTATCCTTTCGTTTACCTTCCTTCTTGTTATATTCTAGGAACAAGAGTTTGCTCTTCTCAATATTAATGATTAAGTGGCGGATTTCTATGACCTAAAAAATGGAAAATATGCATGCATTTATGACCTAAAAAATGGAAAATATGCATGCATTTATGACCTAAAAAAGGTTTAAATATGACCTAAAAAGACAAAAATGTGACCTCATAATTGAATGAATTTTTACCCATACTACATTAATTGTTCATTTATATACGTTTTCAATTGTATCATAAGAAAATGAAATCTATTGTCCAGTGCAAACGTTTGCTACCTGTTAACAGAAACCTTCCAAACAAGTGTACTGTGAAACACGATTTTTATATAGATACAATGTTGGTTATTTCCACCGCCTGATGACTAGGATATTAAAAAAACCCCAAAATATGATCAAAATATGACTTTATCATAGAAATAAGCAGAAGTATGACCAAAGATCTGAAAAGTGAGAAATATGACTTTAAGACATAATAAAAACCTCTTAATCTTAATAATAAAGCATATATAAATTATTTTACTTACATGAAGCTTATAATATAGGCTTTGGTAAAAATATGACATGTCATAGGAATCCGCCCCTTATTAATGATATTAAAAATAAAATAATTGAAAAAAGTTTAAATATTGATTACTTAAAGGATTCTCCTCCTCTCTCTCTTCTCTCTCCTCTCTCTCGTCTCTCTCTCTCTCTCTCTCTCTCTCTCTCTCTCTCTCTCTCTCATCCTCTCTCTCTCTCTCTCTCTCTCTCTCTCTCTCTCTCTCTCCACGGCGCGACCGGCCTAGAAGGCCCTTGGCCTACCAGCCAGCTGCTGGCCTCACATCCACATGTTATCACAGAACAAGATGATCATGTAGCCAGTGTAGGGGTGATATGTGGTCATCATGTCGGGTCCCCCAGCCATAATAGCTGGTTTACTTAAAGACTCACAGTGTCATAATATTAAAAAAATTATATTATATAAATCTTAAACAGAAAGATAATTTAATTATCATCACATAAGCTTTCTGTAGGTCATAGTAAACATTCTAGAAAAAAATTAACCTAGCGGGATTGAACTAAACAAAAATTAATTTCCATTATTATTGTGATGCATTTTTGGATTGGGTTTTTAATTTCGCGGGCGACGGTGAGAGTTTTTAATTTCGCAGGCGACTGTGAGAGTCGGGCCTCGCCTTGTAAGGTAGAGAGGGAATTGTAAGCCGACGACTCACGAATCGTAGACCCCGCGGAAAAATATCCACATGCGTCTTTCATTCCAAACTGGAAAATTCGATTCTTGCGTCTTCGGCCCGAGAAGTGTGTCGAGTGTGTCAGACCAGCCAGTTTGTCCAAATAACAGACCAGTGAAGTAAACTCCAGTGTGAAGACAAGAAGGTTTTATGAGCGAAATCGTCAGCGAGTATAAAGAACAGGACGATTAAATAAAATGTGAAGAGAGACTTTATTGGCAAAAATTAATTGTGTGATCTGAATGAATTGTTATGAAATAAATAATGTTAATTTGGAAATTTTGTGTAAACATCTATTGAGCTAATTAAAAAAACAACTCCATTTGAAAATCTATGAGAGTGCAAGGCGATGTATTGTGTTCTTTATTCGCTGACTTAGAGCGAAAACCCGTCTAGTAGCTTCTCGCAGTAGAACCATTCCTCTCAGGCCTTATAATAAAACTTTAATTGCGGGGGACTCGGGGATTGAAAGAGACAAGCATCTATGGTTACTTCTGGAGGTGCTGCCTTAGTAGTTCAATGGTAGAGTGCCAGCGCGTAAAGTTAGAGGTTCTGGGTTAAAATCTCGAGTCAGAACCAATATCTTTTTCCTTTCTTAGTACGTAAATGAGGATAAAATGAACGAAATGGCCTAAACCAGTAATATTAATGTACCGAACAAAAACTTAAATCTAGCGACAAACTTTAGCAGAGTGTTCAGGGATGTTGACTGAGTGTATTGATCTAAAGCCTCCAGTGAATTATTACAGATTAACTTGATGATACGTTAAGACATGCAATATGTATAGAGACTCAGTCTCCAGGCGACTCTGAAATAGACTTCTTTGCAAGGATTCTCGCAGCTGCTAAAGATAACGTCAACCGCCAGGAATGCTAGAGCTTATGGGAATGTTCACGTAAGTCACTGGACATTTTGTCGTAAACATGGCGATCGATATTACCAAAGCTATTTTAAATAATTTATTAAGAAACAGTACGTGAATAACTGTATTAAAAGATGTGAATTGTACTGCACAGTTCAGTGTTTAACAAACAAATATTATCATCATCACATCAAGGCTTAGGCCCTCTGGCCCGTTCCGACTTCAAGAGATTTGGTCTCTCCATCTACCAAATTATCTTACTTGACTTCTAGATCCTGTGGGTCTGTAGTTTAAAATAATTTTAGAAGGTCTATCATCTGGCATTCTTAGTAGATGTTCGTACCAATTTTGTCTTTGTTTGTCAATTTTATCGGTCAATTTAAAAATATTTAATAGATCTCCTATCTCAGAACTCCTTTTTCTGGTCCGTAAGAGTGTAGCCTGCCGTTGGCCTGAAAAATTCTCCGCTGCCTCTTTTTGTTCCTATCTGAATGAGTCAAAGTCCAATTTTCACTGCCATAGATAATAGTAGGAACGGCCATGACTTTATAAAATTTCAGTTGAATATCCTGAGTTGTTTTATTCTTTAGAGTTTCTTCTTATTGTTCCACACATTCTTTAGAAATTTCTGTATTTTTATATTTATATCTTCTTTTTGGCAGTATGATACATTAAAACCCAAATAATTGTAGGATTTCACTTGTTCAATATTAATTATCACAATTTTGCATCCGAGATTATTTTTTCCTCGAAATGCCATTGATTTTGCTATTGTACATGAAATGTTTAAATTGTATTCCTTGCCCACTTTTTGTAATTGGTTTGCAGCTCTCTGGAGATTATCTTCTGATGAACTAAATATAGCCTGGTCATCTGTGAATAAAATCGTATTTAAAACGTCATTTATTTTAAAATTTTCAATCAAGTCCTTTTGCCATATTTTAATAGCATGGTCAACATATATAACGCGGAAAATAAGGACAACACTCATTCATGAATAAATATATGTTATCATAATGCAATACCATTAATTCTTAACAATTATATATATAAATTAATTAGTGTATAATGCTATTGTGTTATTATTTAATTGTAATATTATTGTGTTTTCTTTATGTAATTGTAATGTTATTGCTTTTTTTGTTGTTTATTTTTCTTTACACTAGTACCAATTATTACTTTATTGTAACGGACTGTCAACAGCACGTACGGCGCACTGCCCGTGCGACCATATTTGTAAATAATATTGTAAATATCTTACTTTTTGTCTAATAAAGTCCTACTACTACTACTACTACTACTACTAAACAAAGCCGGAGATAGCGGGCATCCCTATCTTACACCTTGGTTCATAACAAATATTATACTGTACATAAATGTGAGTGTCTGTGGGTGGATTGTAAAACCGAAATATAAACCGCGACCCACCGTTTTCAAATGTTTTATTGTTTCCATAACAACTATAAAAATAATTGAAAATCCACAGAAATTGTTACGAAACCATAGTAATTATTCAAACATTTGTTTTTGTAATTAACAACAATAGATTTTCAGTTGTTATGGAAACATTTAAAAATTGGATAACTGGGTTCGTAGTTTAGACTTCGGTTGTGCAATCCACACTGTGAGTCTGTCTCTATGTCTGTTTGTCCTTTATGGACTCAAAAACTACTTGCCCGATTTGAATGGCGTTTTTACTATAATTTTGAGAATTTTTTGGGACAATTAACGTAGGCCCTGTATAGCATATTATCATACGTATTTTATAGGTCGGAGCTAACAAAAAAGTACATCGGTGAACTAAAATTATCGATAATTGGACGCTTAAATGACTTAAGCTGCCTAAACCATAACAAATTAATATACACAGAATTGAATATCTCAAAACAAATCTACAAACAAGTCAGCGACGGCATATGTCTATCTTTTCGGATAACTCACAATAATTTTATTCTTTCAGTTCATTAATACTAAGAACATCGGGGCAAGTAGATTACCGGGTAAATCCGGATAATCATCACAGGGTATCTAAAAAATTCGATATAAATTCAACTATCTTTCTGTTTACTTATTCAACTAAATATAAAAACACAATCAAATTTATTTAGGAGTAGCAGCGCACGCTGTGCCGGGTATTAGCTAGTATGATATACAATATAAAACAATGTACAGTACCTTAGTAGTAATACTGCTACAAGAGTCAGCAATCAATCTGGGATGCATATCCGTCCACTTAATACCAGAAATACAGTAAAAGTGATAAACACAAGACCGAAAACGTACTCAAATTGATCTCGATACGTGTTTTCGCGCCCTTGAACAGGACACCATCAGGGTGTACACATCAAAAGTAAAACTTTAGTTTGTTTTATTATTCAGATAATGTTTTTATTACAGTTTATGATTGTTTACAATACCTGCTCTAGATAATTATCTTATTACTGCTTTTTTATTTTGTTTTTTTTTGTAAACTAATGGAACCTAACCTATCACGATTCAAAGGAGATGCTACATGTCTTGCACATCAATAACTCAATACTCTATAATAAGTCACCGTAGAACATACCAACACACGATCGAGAGAAAATTCAACCCTAGCGGTTCCTCTACATCTAACATCTCACTATGTTTCATCCTTCCTTGTTCCACCCACACCCCCGTATATCAAGAACTGCTCTACTCAAAAACAGTTCAAAACAAAACACACTTCATATTTCCTTAGACAATAATATATATAACGGCGTTCCATGTATTCTTTTGTTATTTCTTTATATTTTTAACTTTTCTTACCAAGCCAATTACTTAAACTAATTATAGATTATTATTATTATTATTATTATTATTATTATTATTATTATTATTATTACTATTTTTCTTTCTTTCCTTTGTTAGCTTTATATTGTGTAGCATATATATATATATATATATATATATATATATAATATATTATATTATGTATCATTAGTTATCGTATAATTGATTCATAATTGTTATCGTATGTATAATTTAACCCTGGTGAAGTGGAAGAGAAGATCTCACGGTCTTAACTCCATCAGGTAAAATAAATAAATAAAATAAATAAAAATAAACATTGGTTCCTTATATCTAACCAAACAGCCAACATCCCAGAACAACCTATAAAAATAACAATAGATTATGTCCCGTTCTGTAGAAATCAGTTTCATCTAATCATTTAAAAGCGAAATAACCTAAATAATCTTATTTGCATGTAAATTTGAACGTTGTCTTTTAACTTCAAGCCTTAAAGCACGAGGGGCACGTCATAGCGTTATTGGTTAAGGTAATATGCCACAAGCCAGAAAGCCGAGTTTCGGTGGGGTAATGACTTTTAAACTGACCCAAACCTTCTGGCGGCACCATGGCCCTGGGATTGACTTAGCCTCTAACGGAAATGAGTTCCTGACTCTTGTTCTGTGGGTAAAGAGCCGACAACACGGCTGACATCAAGTTTTGATTCTCTAGAAAAGCGGAGCCATAATCCCATAATATCTTAAGGGTCTGTAATGGGATCTCCTTAACTTAAAGCTCGACAAAAAAAATTGACCAAAATAAAAATAAAGTAAGCTACATGATTATATTCATACAATTCTGTAATAAAAATAAGATCAGCAATTGTAATGTTAAATAAATATTATGGAATAAGAATATTTTAAAGAAATGCGCAAGGAATAGGATACGATTAAGCATGCAGATTTTATACACTTTTGAATTTACTAAAGGGTTTAGCAAGGAGATTAAATATTTTTCTGCAGTCCAGTTTATACCTGAAAATTCAATCAAATTTTTAGAGGATAAAGAGAGTATGGAACTCAGTGCAATTATTCAGAAGTTGGCATATGTTGATAATGCGTTATTAGGCGATAGTGAGGGAATTGTAAAAGCCAAAATATACATTCTGCGATGGGCAGAACATGTGATACGAATGGGGAATGGAAGAGAGGCAAGGAGATTTCTTCTAGGAAAACCAGAAGGAAAGGAATATATAAGCTAGGAAAGAGGTGGAAGAATATCCATGATGTAAGAGAGGTATCTTATAATTATAGGAACATATTAGCTCAGAATAGGGATGCATTAATAATAATAATAATAATAATAATAATAATAATAATAATAATATTTCTTCTTCATCTTAAAGATTAGGTCGTAAGCCTGTGCTGACTCAAAGCATATTCCTCCATCTGGTCATGGGACGTCCAACGTAACGTTTACTTCTTGGAATATGTTGTAAAGCCTGTTTTGAAAGACGAGATGTATCCATTTGATCTATATGTTGAAACCATTTTAATGTATTGTCTGTCAATTTATTTGCTAATTAACATATTTGTAATTGTTCTCTACTGTCAGTATTACGGATATGATTTCTTAAAATGTGTCCTGCTATCCTTCTTAAAACAAGGCATTTCTTCCGTTTGTATCTTCCTTTTTTCCAAATTTATTTAATTTCGTTTTCACTTCCGTATGTTAGGAGAGTGAGTGACAAGACTTTATTAAGCTATAATTAATAGTAGTAATAGTAATGGAGGAAAGTAGTAGTAGTAGGACTTTATTAGACAAAAGTAAGATATTTACAATATTATTTACAAATATGGGTCGCACGGGCAGTAAGCTGTACGTGCTTTTGACAGTCCGTTACAATAAAGAAATAATTTCTACCAGTGTGAAGAAAAATAAACAACAAAACAAAAAAAAGCAATAACATTACAATTACATAAAGAATACGCAATAATATTACAATTAAATAATAACACAATAGCATTATACACTAAAAAAAGCAATAACATTACAATTACAAAAAACACAGTAATATTACAATTAAATAATAACACAATAGCATTATACATTAATTAATTTATATATAATTATTAAGAATTAATGTTATTGCATTTTGATAACATATATTTATTCATGAATGAGTGTTGTTAATATCCTGGAGGAAAGTAAATTATACAGGGAATGATTGGAAAGCATTAGCTCAGGATAGGGATATATGGAGAGCTTATGTCTGTGCGGCCATGAACCTACGGGTTCACAATAATGCCAGTAAGTAAGTAAGTAAGTAAGTAAGTAATAGGTAATAATAATAGCTTTATTTTTACCTAGGACGTGTGACAAGAATGGATAATGGAAGAAGGACATGGAATCTTTGTAGCAAAACACAAGGAAAGCATCAGGAGAGATTATTGAAGTGTAAGGAGAGCTTATGTCCACTTAACTTTAAACCTCTGGGTTCGAAAGTGCCAATGAGTTATTTATAATGCCATATAAAATTACTTTTTGCATTTATTTAATATGGACTTCAAGGAAATTTTTTTTTAAATATATTATCGCACATTTTATTATTCCTTCAAATACAGAATTACATCATGCAATTATATCTATGTTCATACTTATATTACAAAAATCAATATTTTTCTTTCAATGATCTGAATTGTAAGATTAAACATACATTCCAAACAAATTTCGGGTTCTTTTGGACTTATGACTGTTTCATGATATTAAATAGTTTGAATGTATTAAATGAAGCAATGAATTGAAATTCTGCATCTATTTTAACATGTTTTCTTTGTTTTTCCTTCTTAGAGATCTGAAATGAAATATCAAAACTTTATGTTTTCAGTACTTTTAAAGAGAAGTGTTTGAGAGTTAACCGTTCTTGAAATTTCTATTGAATCATCGTCTCTTGGAATAAAGAAAATGCAGGCGGTGAGAGAAGTTAGGATTGTGTTATATTCATGATGAATTTCAATTCGTACACAAAGCGATGTTCTTAATTATTCCTCCCCCTCAATACTTAGATTTATATCTTAATCATTTTAAAATTAGTACATTTAGAGCGGGTGTTAAAATATTTAGACAGTTTCAATGAAATTCATCATACAATTAAAGATAAAGCTTTAAAATCGCTACTTTAGACTAAATTTTAAAGGTAAATGTAACAAAATAAATTTCAAAATATCACAGAATTAAATTAGAATTATTAATTACTATTTAACTCATGCCCCAAATGAGAGTCAATGACCAATCACATTTCAATGATTTTTTATTTACAACCAATCACAGTCATTTTTCACCTCGATTTGATCAGTTTAATTTTATCACTGTAAAATCAAACTTCTCCTTTTAACAATCTGAGTAGATCATAGCATTATTTTGCAGTGACCGCATGTGGCTACCAGATTGTATATATAGTGCACGAATTTTAACACAAAGTGCTTGCGGGAGGTAGTATAAATACATTTCTAGCAACTGCTTATACCACCAAAAAATAAATAAATAAATAAAAAAGAAACCACTGATTGCACTTTCTTAAACTTTTTTTTCCTAAGTATTAACGTTCCAGAAAAATGTAATTGTCATATTTACATCATAGGATATCAGAAAGAAATTAATTAATATACAGTTTGGCGTGTTTCATTTTTTCTCCACTAGGGTGCATTCCTACAATATTGCGATCCTTTCGCAATAAGTAATATGATCTGGTTGCAGTGATAAGTGAAACACAACGTTTCTCATTTGTTTTCAAACATCGTCGTTTACATTAAATATATAAATATTTTAAAATAACTATATTTATATAATAATTTGTGAGTAAACAGCTTAATTTTATTCGTTAAATTGTCCTAACAAATGCCACTCTTGACTTCCAAATTCTCTAGATAAATTCTCTCCTCACTTCGTCAGTTGTGAATTTATCAATAATTTGGAAACCACTCGTCGCATTACGTATGACAATATTCTCCCAGTTATGTTATATGGATGTGAAACATGGATTCTTATTTTAAGGGAGGAAAGGAAATTTCGAGTATTTGAGAAAAAGTTTCTTAGGAATATTTTTGGACCAAGGAGAGATGAAGAGACAGATGAATGGAGAAAATACATAAGAGTGAGCTACATGGTCTTTATATGAAGCCAGATATAATGAGAACAGTTAAGTCTCGTAGACTGCGATGTGCAGACATGTGGCACGAATGGGGAATGAAATAGGTGCACAGAAGCTTCTTGTAAGAAAACCAGAGGGTAAACGCCGAGTTGGTAGACCAAGAATGAAGTGGAAGAATGACATTAACCCTGATTTGAGGGAATTATATTATACAGGGGATTGGTAACCACTTCTCTTACCGAAATATTCTGGTCTAGTAACTGAATATATAATGGGTCCGGGATCAACAGTACATTTCCCTGGATATATACTAACGTTTCACCCCCGAGCACTCTATCAAAGTAGATTTACACCCCCAAGCAATATTCGTGTTCGATTTGAAGGTGCATGTCCTGTCGGTCAGTGTATTACAACTTTCCAGAACGTATCTACTAGGTTATATTGCTTTTGAGGTAGTTTGGAAACATTTGACCTTAAACTGAAATTCTCTTTTGTTTTACTGTGTACTTTCATTCCGCTTTTGTAGCTAAGTAGTTACTCTTACAGCAAGAAAAAAAGTTAAATTTAATAACATAAGAATTGTGAAAAAAATTAGTTGCACGAAATCCCAAAACATACGAAATTTGTATTTTGATATTATATCACTGTTGTGAGGTTGTTAGTCTCTCATTGGGTGACTCATTGGGTGGTGGAAAAATAAATGGTCACACATCGTCAGATACGAGAGTACTTGGAAATAAAATATCCAGGGCGAACCAAAAATAGCAGGTTAGACCAGGCTCATTAGCTATTTTAGAAGCAACTGGTCTAGGAGAAGAACCTCCGATATAAACTCACCAACAGCCGGCCTAGCAAGCCAATCGAAGTGTTTTTTTTTTCAAGGTGAGAGTAAAAAAAGGAGACAATAACTTGCAATTTTTTTAATATTAATGTAAGCACTTGATATATCAGTCTTCTTCAATTAAAATGGATTTTTGTTCAAAAACTTCGTTAATTAGTTAAAACCTTGTAGGCCTTTGAGAACGTGTTTCATCTTCGGCATGTCATGTAGTATGACATCATTACCAAATGCCATACAATGTATTCGACAACCACAGTACCAAGTGCCATGCCGAAGATGGAACCCGTTCTGATAGGCCTACATGACTTTAACTAATTAACGAAGATTTTTTAAACGAATATTGATTTTAATTGAGGAAAATTGATATCAGGTATTTATATTATATATTTTAAAATATTATTACATAACCTCAATTGTGATTACTAGAACCCAGATTTATATGAAAAATAAAGTACTAAATATGCTTGCAAATATGCATGAAAAAGTGGAAAATGTGCACACTAAATATGCAAAAACAGATTGTAATAAAAACAATTAAATTATTTGCTTTGTGGGTAATCTTAACATATTCCTAGCTTTTACGTAGATAAGGAATGTTTTCATAAGGTTTCTTGTGTGAAGCTCCTTCGTTTGTTAGCGAAGAAGGTTTTTATACGATGAAAATGACCTTTCTACATCACATGATGTCACAGGTGCATATGAAATACACCACAGTTCTTCTTCAATGAATTACGCTTAGATCCTATTGATTGCAGAAACTTTATTAATTAAAAAATATCATTCATTCATTAATTACTAGTAAATAGATGAAGGGAAGGTAATAATTTAATATCACATTTAGGAATAAAATATGTATTTATAAATTAAAATATAAAATAAGCATTTTCCCCCGGAATATGCATTTCTATGCATTATCAAATACCGCTCAAATTCTCTCTGTGAAGGGGCCACTTAACATGTAAATCATTCCCGCATACTTTTAATAGGCCTACGTAAAAAACTATGCATTTCGCATACAAATCCGTGCTCTAATGATAACAATGAATTTTGGAAGTATTGATAAAAAGTTGTAGCTTCAGTATTTACTAGGATAAACAAAGAATGTTTTAAACTCTTTTGAAGAGTGTTTAAAATAGAATTCCATAGGATGAAATTTCGTGAGGGAATAAGTTAAAATGTTGAAGGAATAATTATTAATCCTAAAAATGTTCTAATTCAGTTTAGCCAAATCGCCGTAAACGTATTTAAATATCGTATTACAGTCTTTTTATTTACGTCATCAAATATAAATAAAACGGTGTAAAAAGGTTTCATATTAGTAAGAATATTTCTTCTTATTAAAAATATGTAAATGGAGCGCTCTATAAACACTTACATATCAAATTTCTGGTGGTAAATGTTACCAAACAGACAGATCTGAACAACAAAAACACCGTATTTTGTAAAACATTTATGAATAATTCACTTATTTCCCAGATGGCCTTACGTTGACGAAGAGTCTTGTGGGAATCTCTTTATTAAATCTAGAGCCATACTCTTGAATCCACTTTCATTAGAGTCAAGCCTCACAAAATATGTCTGTGCGCTAAGCTTCGTTTTATTAAGAGGCAATGCATTGCAAAATTTCATATAGCTACATACCAAAAATCCCAAGAGAAACTATTTCATTGCAGCAAATTAATATCAGTTTAAAAACACTGGCGAGAACATTGAAAATACCAAAACCATATTCACACATGAAAAATAGCAAACGCCTTAATTAAATTTCGTATTTCCTCGTTTTTTTTTAAATATTCTGCAGAATGTTTCAATCGGTCATTTAAAATTTTACGTATGCATGGCCGCGGTGGAATAGTGGTTAAGTTCCTTGCCTCTGGCCCCGAGGGTCGCTGGTTCAAACCCGGCGGGTGTCAATGGATTTTTTTAGGATGGAAAATCCTAGGAGCAAGTTATCCGGTAGGGACTTTAAGCCGTGGGTCCCGAGTCTTAAGATTTTCAGGCTCGTAAAAGATCCTTAATTATGAATAAAGAGATGTCTAATCAAAATTTACCGATCTTATTCATCTTTTAGTGTCGCGCGCTGTAGCCGAGTGGTTAAGGCAAGAAGCCTTTGCGCAGAGCTGCGGGACTTGCGCTGGTTCGAGTCCCCATGGGGGAATAAATTTTCTCATGGAATTTCGGCCAGTATGGGACCGGTGCCCATCCAGAGACAATTGGGTAAATACAATAAGTAGCGACTCAGGTTGAGAAGACCAACTAAAATGGCTGGGGTATCCGACATGCTGACCACATGTCACCTCTACAATGGCTCTGATGATCGCCTACCTCTGTGATTCACACATGTGGATGAGAGCCAGCAGCCGCCTGGTAGGCCAAGAGCATAGGTGTCTACTTATCTCGATCTTCTTGGCATAAATGGGCTAAAAGACAAAATTCGTTACTGTGAATTATCCGTAAAAGAATTACCCGTCATGTGCTGCTATGCCTGCACAGGAATTTATGTACTTGTCTCGAGCTTCTTGGCATCAAGAAAAACAAAAATGGTTATTGTGAGTTATGAGTAACATATGCTGTCGCAGACTTTTTCGTAGAGCCTTTTTGAGATATTCAATTCTGTGTACATTAATTTTGTGTAATTGTTATGTTTTAGGCAGCCTAAGCCATTTAAGCGTCCAAAGAGCTACTTGTTTCACGTTTTCCACTACAAAGGGCGATTTTTAAGGGTATAGGAGTTGATTATCACAACTTTCTTATAGCCTATGTTCATCCTGGGAATCTCCTGAACAATTTTCAATAAGCCCCATCACAATCGGATCAACCGTATGGCCGCGCATAAAGTACGAACAAACAATCAAACAAACATTAATTTTTATATAATTAGATTATGATCTTATGTGTATTTTCTCTGAATTTAATATATTTTTTACTGGTTGAACGGGGTAGATGGCCATATAACCTTAATTATGTCAGTTTATATTTATATTGCAGGAAATTTAAAAAAAATACCAACAAAATTGGCTACAAGCATGTAAGAAGAATGACCAAGGACAGAATCCCTTGGCAGGCTTTACACTACATACCGAGGGGTAAACGAGAAATTGGGCGACCACTGACATGATGGAGACTACAGACTCATTTCGAGGAAACAAGAACAGGCTAATAAAAAGACTGAACATTAACTGTTCATGATGATTATGTATAGTAAATGTATTTCTTGAGGAGAGCAGCTAGATGTTCAAATGTTTGAAAGGAAAAAATGAAAATAAAAACAATAAAGTCATACCAGAAAACGAATATTAGCCAGTATTCAATAGTATATTATATAAGATATAAGTAACTAAATTTGTATGGACATGTTCGATGATGTCGCAACTCCTTTCAAAAAACGTAAGCTGAAAATATATAAAACTATTATTCTACCAGTTATATTATATGCATGCGAAACATGGACTCTTACTTTAAGGGAGGAAAGGAGATTACGAGTATTTGAGAATAAAGTTCTTAGGAAAATTTTTGGACCAAAGAGAGATGAACAGACAGGTGAATGGAGAAGACTACATAACAATGAACTACATGGTCTTTATAGGAAGTCAGATATGTGGCAAGTTAGTCACACAGCCTCCTGTGTAAATCTATAAATAAATCCCTACCGGTAATAATAAGCAGATAAAATTATAATATCATTTAATGAAGGAGTTACTGGACTTAGGTCATATTTATATTCAAATTGATCAGGCAAGCGAGTAGAACCTGATTATGTAGGCGCAAAGATCATATAAAATGATCCAAAGAAGTCAGCATCAATGTAATTAAATTGCTAGTTATCAAGGAGGGTACTGTCAACTAAGGTAATGTAACCCTTTCTTTTGTTAAGACGGAAGTGGCTGACACATGATAATAACTTACTAATGACAAAATCCTTTGCTCGACAGATTGAGTAGAAATATCTTCTAAGCCTCCAGTTAACTGATTTATCGTGATAACCATAACCCATTAGCTAAATGTACAAGCGGGGGTTTTACCCTGACACAAACTACGCTAGCAAAAAAGTGTGGGAATATGGTAATTTTCTAGCGTCTGAAGCCTAGGAAAAAACCCAAGCCTAAGGAAAAAAACCCAAGCCTAGCTAATGTTTGTGACCCGACTGTACGTGAAGCCAGCACGGGAAAAAAGGTCCAACCTCTGAAGGTGTAAATCGCCAATGATACATTTGTAACACCCCCGGGATCAAAATAGGAGGGCGCATTAACCAATTATATGTTTCGTTATATGTGCCTAAGCACTGACCTTAGGTCCACTAGATCGAGGTAGTGGGAGTAACTTTTTTACCTATAGGCGAGAGAGGCTTCTCCTCGTCACTTCTCGTATATAATTTCATCAAGTCACTTCTCGTATATAATTTCATCAAGTCACTTCTCGTAAAAAATTACATCAAGTCACTTCTCGTGTACGATCAAACACAGTCACTTCTCAAAAACACTTCGTTCTGAAAGTTAAATAAACCACTTCATATATATACAATTACTTGCAGTTTATAAAAGATAAGAATAAACTACTTTTACCAGACATTCTCTACACATTAATTCTGCCCGACGAAGTCCTCGTGGAATCCCGAGATAAGAACCTCAACTCTACCGATTACCAACCTGAGCAACCTAAGTTCTCACACATGGAGAACTCCTTCAGTATTCCTAGTGTCACTAAATCCATCAGATCCTAGTGTCACTAATCCAATCTTTACCTCTTTACCCAAGAATAACCCTCCTCCAGATATAATAAGAATAGTTAAGTCTCGTAGACTGCGATGGGCAGGACATGTTGCGCGTATGGGGAGTGAAAGACATGCATGGAGGCTTCTTGTAGGAAGGCCAGAGGGAAAACGCTCAGTTGGTAGACCGAGAATGAGGTGGGAGAACAACATTAACTATGCTTTGAGGGAAGTAGATTATACAGGGAATGATTGGAAAGCATTAGCTCAGGATAGGGATGTATGGAGAGCTTATGTCCGCGCGGCCATGAACCTACGGGTTCGATAGTGCCAGTGAGTAAGTAAGTAATGTACGATGATTGCAAGAAGGAAGGTTACCTAGAAACAACGTTGGAATGGTGATCATTTGGAAGAAGAAGGAAAGGAAGGCCTCGAAACTCATGGATGCAAGAAATAAGAATCTTAAGGAAGTGTTGTTAAGAGAAAAGAACTACAAACTTTTTAATGTTTTTTATAAATAAGGTTCATAAAAAACTTTAATTTTAGATACAAATTGTATAATGACTACGACTTATGTTGACACGAACTATAAACGTAATGTACCGTAAGTGAAATAGGGTTTATGAATTTCGGGTAATAATAATAATAATAATAATATAATAATAATAATAATAATAATAATAAAGTAGTAATTTTCTTACAAGGAAAGTACTGGAAGGATCCCTTGGAAACTCAACCTATGTGAGGTAATTTTTCCTAATATAAAAAACGTTTATTCTGCCCTAACATTAGATCTACATATCCCTGCATTGTGGCTATCCTTGCAAAGTAGTATAACAGAATTCTTGGGAGATCATAGATTTACGGAGCAACACAGAGGAATTCGGAATATATTATGCCATTACTGTTACTTCTCGAATAAAACAATTTTGAAATTAAAATGACTATTTAACTCATGCCCCAAATGGGAGTCAATGACCAATCACGTTTCAATGATTTCTGTTTTACAACCAATCAGAGTCGTGTTTCACGAAATATTTATCAGTGTTAGGATTATCATATATTAAACAAAGCTCCTCCTTTTTAATATTCTGAACAGGTCTGACCGTTATTTTGCAGTGACTGAGCCTATAACAAATACGGCTACCAGATGTATATAATAGTGCTTACATGTCAACATTTGTAGCAATTGATTATACCACCAAAAAAAGAAACCACTGTTTGCACTTTCTTAAATGTATTTTTTCCCAGGTAATAATCGAGAAAAATATAATTGTCATATTTACATCATACGACATCAAAAATGAATTAATATACAGATTGATGTGTTTCATTTTTTCTCCACTAGAGAGCATTCTTACAATATTGCGTTCCTTTGGCAATAAATAGTATGATCTGGTTGCAGTGATAAACAAAAGAAGCAGTAGAAGCGTACCTATCGTTTCTCATTTGTTTTCAAACATCGCCGTTTACATTAAATATATAAATATTTTAAAATAACTATAGTTAAATAATGATTTGTGAGTAAACAGCTTAATTTTATTCGTTAAATAGTCCTAACAAATGCCACTCTTGATTTCCAAATTCTCTAGATAAATTCACTCCTCACTTCGTGAGTCGTGAATTTATCGATAATTTGGAAATCACTCGTGGCATTACTTATGATAATCTAAATATTATTTGTTATATTTTAACTATCATTGATTTTTAATAAATTTTACCATTATATTTTTTTACCAACAAAATGTTTGAGTTTATATGGAAATAACTATATTAATTTCTAAATATTCTGTATTTTTATGAAATTTGACATTAGTATAAATTTCTGTAACAAACGACGAGGAATTCAATTGAGGATATGACCATTAAATTTTACCCGTTGTTTCATAAAATATATATGCCTATCATTGTATATAATTATCATAAATTATGTCAAGAGTGGTTTCCAAATCATCGATGAATTCATTACTCACGAAGTGACAAGTGAATTTATCTAGAGGATTTAGAAATGAAGAGTGGCATTTGTTAGAACTGTATAACGAATCAAATTAAGCTGTTTACTCGAAACTAGTTTTTTTAAATATAGTTACCGGTACCTGCATTTTAAAATATTTATATATTTAATGTAAACGGCGATGATTGAAAACAAATGAGAAATGTATGGTTATGTGTTATTTTCTCATTCACTGCTACTTGATGCCAACTAGGATTGCAATATTGTAAGAGTGTGCCCTAGTGGAGAGTAGATGAAATACGTCAAACTGTATATTATAACTAATATTATAGATTATTAATTCATTTTTTAGTAAAGAACTGAGTAATATCATTATTTAAAAACACAATTAATGAACACACAATTATCAAAAGTATAGTTCGAAGGAATCGAATATGTTCGTTATTTCCTATATTCCATGTATTTATTAGAGAGTCAGTCACTGCAAAATAATGAATTGGGCTATTCAGAATATGAGAAGCTTTCTTTATTTTGGTAAACGGAATTCGATAAATATCGAGGTGAAACACGATTGTCATTGGTTGTAAACAAATTTCATTTAAACGTTAATGGTCATTGACTCCAATTTGGGACATGAGTTAAATAGTCAAACGAAAGAACTGGATTTTACGAGTAAATACATTTGTATGTACATTCTTTTTAGTGTGATATAGTTCATTAATTTTGGCAGTACTGTATATAATTCCAACAAAATAATTATAATTCACTTTAGAATAACCGTGGAACTGTTAACTAATCTATTTCAGAGGTTTATTAATTTTAACATACGTTTATTTCTCCAATAAAAGAGTTGAAATTCACCTATGAACAATTGTAAATGTTTAAATATTTGTATTAATTTGAATATTGCTAAATATTTCCCCAATGGGAAGAAATCAAATCCCACGTGAGCAGAATTTGAAGTCAAGTGTAAAATTGTTTAGAGTAGCGTTAACTGAATTTTCAAGTAGCACTTGTGTCCGTGATAGCACCAATCAATCCCAAGAGTATTTCTCGCTACTGTGCAGATGGTACAAAGTACATAAAGCCGTTACTCTATTATTGTTGTGCTTCGTATTTACATCTCTCGACCTATTTACAGTCGCACGCGCCCGATAATTCTCACCAACCTGACTCGAGTGTTTGTACGTTCAGCCCCGCTTCAAGATAGTGTACCCAGTCAATGTTATACTTGTTAGGAGCAGCTCCACTAGCCCAACTGTTTACCCGCCCAAACTGCATCATCTGTAGGGAATTGTAACAGCATTTTGCATACCAGAACAATACTCTTTGTACAAATAAAGGTCCTCAATTACACCAAACACACACGATATACAAAGCAACCATAACAATAATTCATGTAGTGCGACAAATTATATAAAATACACAGACAACTGTTTATATAGTTTAAACAAACATAAACGAGTCAATATGTCAATAGGATATAATAAAACTTTCAATTCTACACAGTATGTCGTTTTATGTCCTAGTAAATAAATATCCTCAACTCGTGCCCAACTCGTGGTTGGATCAAGGGATGAGATGAGATGAAACCCCTACATAGAGGTCTGTTATTTACAAGGATGCCAGCCGAGCACGCCTGTCGCACCATCACGGAGGCAGATGAATGAAATTAAATGAAAATGGATGAGATGAGTATGGAGAAATGGTGGAATGAAATTGTGGCAGGGGAAAACGGGAGAAGACCCCGAGAAAAAACTGCACAATCTCAGTTTCATCCACCATGAAACCCACATGGAGTGACCAAGACTCGATCTCGGAACCCCAGCGGTGAGAGACGAACGTCTAACCGCTTGCGCCAT